>JAXDDW010000278.1:5000-72500 GCA_034670385.1 Hoplostethus mediterraneus | reverse complement strand
ATGAAAAATACAGTCTGCGTCGCTCTCATGGCACCGAAACAGCTCGTATCATATCTGATCACTGTATCTGATCAAATAAGAGATGGCTGCGACCGGATTGAGTTGCTGACCTGCTCTTTCCTGATCTTTCCTGTATTGAACTACATATCAAGACCGGTATCAGAGTCACAACCCGACCTGTTAGCGATTAGAGGATTCTGATTTCAGCCAAAAGTCAAACTCAAAAAAAACAACATGACACAGCCTTGATACCTCTGATATTCAGACACAGGAGACTATTGAAATCGTCCCCTTTGCACTCTGACAGTCAAAATCTTGCGCAAGCCCCAGCCTCCGTGTGTGTGTGTGTGTGTGTGTGTGTGTGTGTGTGTGTGTGTGTGTGTGTGTGTGTGTGTGTGTGTGGTGGTCTAAACATGATCAGGCAGACGGCTCTGGGCCAAGTGGAAATGTGGCGTTGTGACGAGTCTGGGACTTGGACTTTTGTTTCGAACCGTCGACTGTAGTTTGATGTGGGTGGAAGAACAGGGGGGCAGTGGAGGCTTGAGGTGATTCTTCTCATTTGGATTCTCTCCCCCCCTCCCTCTCTCCCTCTCTCTCCCTCCCTCTCTCTCCCTCTCCTCTACTTCTGCCTCGTCAGTTTCTTGTCCCAGTCCGTGAGTTGACTGGTCCAGTGGACGCTCCTCCCCCCCCTTTGACTTCTGACCCTTTAATCCCCTACCAGCTGCAGCGAGGCCGCCAGGGACGGCTCAGTGGGTGTGAGTGAGTGAGTCAGTCTGTGAGTGAGTGAGTGAGTGAGCGAGCGAGCGAGCGAGCGAGCGAGTGAGTGAGTGAGTCTTTAAGTGAGTGAGTGAGTGAGTGAGTGAGTCAGTGAGTGAGTCTGTGAGTGAGTGAGTCTGTGAGTGAGTGAGTGAGTGAGTGAGTGAGTGAGTCAGTCTGTGAGTGAGTGAGTGAGTGAGAGAGTGAGTGAGTGAGTGAGTGAGTGAGTCAGTCTGTGAGTGAGTGAGTGAGTGAGTGAGTGAGTGAGTGAGTGAGTGAGTGAGTGAGTGAGTGAAAATGCATGTGTATGTCCAGTACATATGTATGCATAGTTTAGATATTATTGTTATTGTATGTATCTATAAGTGCATGTGTGCATGTGTGCATCTGTGTGTGTGTGTGTGTGTGTGTGTGTGTGTGTGCATCTGTGTGTGTGTGTGTGTGTGTGTGTGTGTGTGTGTGTGTGTGTGTGTGTGTGTGTGTGTGTGTGTGTGTGCGCGTGTGCATGTGTGTGTGTGTGTGTGTGTGCGTGCATGTGTGTGTGTGTGCATGTGTGTGTGCATGTGCAGAGCCTGGCATTGGTTGGTCTCTGCTTCTCTTGGCAGTAGCGCCGGCTGTAACTAGAAGACCGTATGAGGGACTGAGTGTAACTCACAGCTAGAGAACGGACTGTGGTATGTTATCACAAGACTGGACACACACACACACACACACACACGCACACACAGACACACACACACACACAATAATCTGTCAAGCGCCCTGACAGTGCACACGCCCGTTGTATCCCATCAGGCCGAGCGGCGTCTCTCGTCACCTGTTGTGCCTTCAAGTTGTACAGCAGGTCTCAGGTCCAGACCTTTGAAGTGCTCTGTGAGGCCCTTCAGCCCCGGGGCCACTGTCTATCTCCAACCTGTGTGTGTGTGTGTGTGTGTGTGTGTGTGTGTGTGTGTGTGTGTGTGTGTAGGGGGGATGAGGGCTGTTGAATGGGATGAAAGGATGTGTGTGTACGGCCAGACTATGTGCCCTCAGGAAAAAGAGAGAGGGGCGCAAAAAAGGGGGCTGGAAGGCGGGCTTCCCCCCACCACACACACACACACACACACACACACACACACACACACACACACACACACCCTCAGGTAGTAGATATGGCTCCTGCAGGAGGATGGGGGGGGGGGGGGGGGGTGTTATCTGCAGACTTCAGACAGATAAGGTGTCAAGACTATGGAGACAAACTGTACACACTCGCCCGTCCTCTCTCTCTCTCTCTCTCTCTCTCTCTCTCTCTCCCTCTCTCTCTCTCTCTCTCTCTCTCTCTCTCGTAACCGGGCAGAAGAAACCCGGTCCAGCTTGGTAAACGTGGGAAAAGTAATCCGTTGCAGATTACAGATGCTTTTGAGAAAACCCGGGCGATGATTTGTCGGGTTGCTCAGAAGTACATTTGAAGGGGGGGAAAATGTGCGTTTGATTTTGAGATCCAAGACACGAATAAGAAGACGTGTTGTTGTAACTCATTCGGGGGGATGGGAACCCGCCAGGAGGAATAATCTCAGCCCGGTGGGTAATCTGACCACACATCTGCCGTTATAGAGGCATCTTCTTCTCCCCGGTGCCTCCTGGTACCGCAGAGGAATGTTACGAGGAGTCTATATGTGTCACGCTCTTTACCTTCCCACTGAACCACTGTGTTTATACAACACACTGGGAGGATGAGGGGGGGGAGGTGCTTAGCGACACGCTCCATGGGTTAGCAGAGGGGCAGCAACCCCTAAACCTCTCGCCCCCGGGGGGGTTGCTGAGCATGTGAAGTCACGGCCTGTTGCAGGCTTTGGGCTAGAATTCCTCTGGTGTCGAGGAACCTTGTAAAGATGTAATGTGAGCCTTTCATGTTGTTGAAAATAGACACCAAATTTAAGAAAACCGCAACTGGCATCATAAAAAACATCCAGTAAGTATGTTTTAAAGCGTCTCTTCAGCCTGGATCACAACGTGGGGCTGCAGCAGAGAACAGCGTCTAGAATCAACTACAGGCGATTATCGTGTTTATGATCGTAATCGTCATTTTAATTATGTAATCGTAGCAAATCTTCAAAATCGTTCATTTCGATTGTTATTTAGGCTACAAGAACGAGGAACGTCTAGAAGTGCATCAGACGTAACATCACTTTCCCGTGAATGAACGGGCCAAATACTTTCCCCAATACTGCGTTCATGAACTGTCCCCTTAAAAAAATACTACGTGGTATTCAGTCACGTCCAGTAACGCCGTGTTCAGACAGGTTTGGACCGGTCGTTTTTGGCGAGCGAATGTGTCAAGCCGGGCAGGAAGTCAGACACAGGAACGGCATAGAGCATCCGGTCAATTTCAAAATAAAACAAAACAAATAAAATAATAGTTCATTAATCGTAATCGAGGTAAAAGTTTGAAATAATCACGATATCGATTTTTATTCATATCGCCCACCCCTAGAATCAACTGATATTGGTTTTTGAAGGCCAATATTGATACAAATATTTTTACATTTAATTTGCTGTTTGTGTAGATATCCACGTCGATTCAAAAGATTATTCAGCGTTTCCCTGACGATTGTATTCCTGGCAGGATGGAAAAGCATCTGAAGCAGCCGTCCAGCACTAAAACTGTCTTTGGTATGAAGCGATCGCAGCCCAGCCAGGTCGCCCTACGTGATCTCTGGGTACTGAGTTGTTTTAATAACAGTTACCTCTCGCCGCCATGCGGGGCCGCCAACGTGCAACGTTGCCTAGCGCAGCTTTAAAAACAAAGTTGTGATGTTGTGATGTCATCCTGGAGCAAACCAGGGGGAAAACCGATAACGCGGATCATAAAAACGTCTTGTTACTGTGGATGTTTCAGTCTGGTGAGCAGCAGGTAGGGCTGGGCAGCACACGGACTGTACTGAAGGATTTATCAGCAGTCAGAGGCTTGATGCTGGGCGTCTGCTCCATCTGCCTGGTCCCTGCTTCCCACACGAGCTGAGCTGAGCTGAGCTGAGCTGGCCCCCCCACCCAGACTGTACAGCTGCACAAGGGCCAGAGGAGAGGGAGAGAGAGAGAGAGAGAGAGAGAGAGAGAGAGAGAGAGAGAGAGAGAGAGTGGAAAGAGAGAGGTCTAAGGTAACAGATTGGGTGGCAAGACAAACTGAGCAGGAGTGAGGGAGAAATACTGAGAAAATATTACAGCAGAAAACTGAAAACTGAAAACTGAGATGGAGAAGAGACTGAACAGAGAACTGACTAGAGGAGGGAAACGAGTCTACGAGTCTACGAGTCTCTGCAGCGGTAAAGACGTGGAGGAGGTTTGTTGCTTCAAATAGTCGGGGAACAGTAAAGATAGCAGCTTGTTTCTAGCAGACGCTCTCACCCTCAGGCAGCAATGGTCATCCAGCACATGACATCTCCAGCACGCATCTCCAGAAGTGTGTGTGTGTGTGTGTGTGTGTGTGTGTGTGTGTGTGTGTGTGTGTGTGTGTGTGTGTGTGTAGGTGTTTGGGGAGGGGGTCACACCAGAGCACCACAGGGCACACTTAAGCCATGCTAAGAGGGAGGGTCTTTAGTTAGTGCAGCTGATAACATCACACACACACACACACACACACACACACACACACACACACACACACACACAACAAAACACTCTTCACCTTGTACCTCTTAACTTCCTTCACAGGGTTATTAACTCCTTGATTGGGGAGCTTTCCTTTGGGGTCCCCCCTATTTAGTTGTCATGGTGGCATGACCCGAACACTTATTAGCTGACCCTTGGGATTAGTCCAAGCTGGAAACAGGGGGGGGGGGGGGGGGGTGGGAGTCGGGGTTAAGCCTTCACCTCCAAGTGCCCGCTGCAGCATCTCACAGAAACCTTAATTAAATTGCTCAGACACCAAGTCAGGAATGTTTGCTTTTCTCTCTCTCGTACGCTCCGTCCTTCCGTCCATCCCGCTGTCTCCATCTTTCTTTGCTTTTCCCATACTCATACGCCACGCTGAGTTTGTTTTCCTGTCCGCTCACCAAGCTATATTGATTTCGCCGAGCTTTATCGTTACCCCCCCCCCCCCCCCCCGAAAAACTCCCCCGTTGGGTCCGCTGGCAGCGAGCGACGTTACGACATGTCGCTATTTCTTTTTCACGAGACGTGTTCGGTTTCTGTGAAAACAGCCAGGAAACTTTTATTACTCACGCATTACTCGTGTGTTCCTACTCCTAATGGATTACTCGTCTTGTGCCGGCCTCTTTAAAGCTGACCTATGCAGCTGGGACCCACAGAAACACCCCAAACGTTTTTGATACAGCTTTAGAGCCAGATAAGGATGAATAGAAGAATAGTTTCATAATAAAAAAAATACGAAAAATAAAAATAAAAAAATGCTTTGACATTTGCAGGTATTTTTTATTATTTTTTTTGTATTTTTTTATTATGAAACTATTCTTCCATTATGAAACTATTCAAGTAGAGATTTCAAACCCTTCCAAAAAAAAAAAATACGTTATAAAACATTTTTTAAGGATACTACACCAAAATCACAGCCACATTTAATTCCCTGTAGTGACACTAAATCAGATAAAAACCACCATCAAGTACTTTAAAGTGACTATCAACTCACTATTGAGTACCACAGACACACTATCAGACCTTTAGAGGCACGTTGGGGATAACTACCACTCAGAAACTAACAGACAAACTGAGAGACCCCGATAACGCCCATCTAATCCGACACATTTGACACAAACACGGGATAAAACAACGACGACGATAAAACCTAATCCCATTACCACGTATCTCGGCTGCAAACACTCCTGCCAGTGTCACACCCCCCCCTCACCCGCATCCCTCTGAGCGTGTCTGGCCGGGAGATTGTGACCCGAGATTGTGACCCGTGTGCAGGGTGAGGAATGCAAGGACACGCCGGCAAAATAATCAACCACAAGGGAAGCTTTCATAAGGGAAGATCCAACAGAGTAAAGAGTAGCGGAGGTTGTGTCAGGTCTAGGATCAGTTTTTAGGGCTTGTTGGTTAACTCGGGGATCAGTACCGATACCTGACAGATGATCTCACCAGCTAGAAGGACTTGAATTACACACAAAAAGCAATGGAGCAGGTTTCTCCTCCAATAAAACGCGTTGGTCGGATTAAACGCGCCCGAGGAGGGCGCGGAGTTATCGGAGCGCTCGCAGAACTCCAGCGCGAGCCAAGCAGCCCGACTTGTGTACAATGTTGCACTTTTGCAACGCTTTTAAAATGAAAAGTTGCAGTGAGCGAGAGGGAGAGGCGAGCTGGGGGGGAACCTTACCTTGGTAACGTAAACCAAAGTCCGCCGGAATGCGCTCTGCCACCTTTATCCAAACTTTATCCACTTTAACTTTATCCACTTTGTTGGTGTGACGCGCGCGACAACAGAAAAAGCTCGAGGCGAACGTGATCGGACCGCTTCTCAGGTACGCAGCGCTGCATCTAATTTCAGTGAAAAAAGGTGTCTCGCTGCAGAAAGCATTCCCCTCCGCTCCGTCTGTCAAAAAACTCGGGAGACCGACGTCTGCGAGTCGTGAGGCGCGCACAGGCGTTCAACAATAGCGCTCATTGAGGGAGACGGGAGGCGAGCACTTTAAAAACGAGCTGGGGGGAAGTGGGAGGCGCGAGCGAGAACGCGGAGCGAGCCTTCTCGCGCGTTCCCGAGTCGGGCTGCACCTGCAAAAATATGGCGAGGGAATATCCACAGCAGGAAAGATGGATTATTCGCTGGGTGTTTCGCCAGAGGTCTGAGCTGCTCTGGCACCGCGGAAGAAACTCTTCTGCAGATAAGTTGAGGTTGTTGTCAAGGCTAAATAACTATATCACCTCTCTGGGGGGTCTTGACCACTTCAGGTGCCATATTACACTCAACGTAGTGAGGAAAATAGTTGCTTTTGCATATGTCTCACACACACGCAGGCCTGAGTGTGCAGGGAGGAGCAGCAGTGTCTTGGACCCAAATGGACATATTGGCTGCTGAGAGATTGAACCTGTGACCTTCGGGTTACTTGACAGTTGAAAGGAAATAGATTGTTGGCAGTTTGTCTTGACAACACCTGCAGTTTATTTCTTTCCATTTTATTTTATTTTTCTTGCTTTCGGGGGGCCGCAGGTTGGCCCGGTGGTTAGAGGCTGTCCCGTAACCAAAATGCCACAGGTTCAATCCCTGCAATGTGTCCATCACTAGCCACGTTTCCTGTTGAGGTGTCCTCAAGTGAGACTCTGAACTCTCAGGAGTGTCAGCTAAAATGTGAATGCTTTTTTTTTTTACCGCTTCCAGTTTCAGGTCATGCACATTTCAACTTCTGTTTGTTTTGTTGTTGTTGTTTTTTTTAAGATTTCCAAGCCACCTGTTTCACAAAAACTCACCCGCCTTCTACATTTCTCTTCATCTCTTCGCCCTCTACAAGTTCACATTTCCATTGTAAGCCTGTGTATTTATACACAGTCTTGGGAAAGTTGGGGCTACGTCACCTACGTCACCTCGGCTGTCAATGAGCTGTGGACGGAGACACTAAATTAAAGCTGCGTTGCGTGTACAAAACACTGACACATGACACGCTAGGCTACATCACACTAGCGCCACATACACACACTAGCTTTATCGGCATCAACGTGCACAAACAATGAAGGGTTATCTGCTGGTGTCACACACACACACACACACAGCAAGACATCTGTAAGTCATTAGGTATAAGATGGGCAGTCATGCATGACCACTCCGGTCCAGATGAAATCCTGTTTCTATCTGCAGGACTCGCCATGAACTCACCAGGAATGACAACACTTTTATTAAAGGGTTGAGAACTTGACCTCCAGTTTTCTACCCACTAAAACTGATTCCTCCACACTTTACTTGAAGTGCACTGCGAGGCATCATGACAGGAAATTTAAGCAATTTATAATCGTTTATATCTTAACAGGTTGTTGATCCTTTGGTGAGTCGTGCAGCAACAGGATGGTGTACACTGCATTTATTATAGGAACACCGCCTTGATTCTGATTGGCTAAACGGACGGTTAAGCCAAAAAAAGTAAAAAAGTTTAAACGTTCTGCTGCAGCGGAACAGACGGACAGCAGACAGGACAGCAGACGGACAGCAGACGGACAGCAGACGCCTCTCACTGAAATGAAATTACGTACACAGACACACACACACAACAGATCAAAGCGCGCCTTTATTGGTTGCTATGGTGCTATGGTTGCTACTCTCGTGGTAACCAGGGAGATATATATCGTGGTCATTCTGGTTTTCTCATGTTTTTTTACTCTTATATGTATGTACACTACTTTGTAAAAGCGAGTTCCAATCCACTGGTAGTACTCCTGAAGATCTTCCTGACTGTGATTATAGGCTCTCTGGTGCAGCTGATGGTACTTGCCTATGCCCGCATCGCCGCCGTAACCGTAACCACCGTAACCGTAACCACCGTAACCATAACCACCGTGAAGAACAGCCTCTTGGGTAATATTGCTACATTATGTGGTGTTCTGTTTGTGCTGAGTGTAACACACCTGTGAAGTGGTTAGAGGATCCCTTGTAATCCTATTGAGCAAAAGCAAAGCAAGCGCACGTTTGTATGTGCATGTATGTGTGTGTGTGTGTGTGTGTGTGTGTGTGTGTGTGTGTGTGTGTGTGTGTGTGTGTGTGTTTGCATGAGCATGGCAAATCAGCTTTACTGAAGTGGTACTGTATTGAGGGCACTGTTTCTGTGGTGTGTGTTAATGTGTGTGTGTGTGTGTGTGTGTGTGTGTGTGTGTGTGTGTGTGTGTGAGAATGGTTCAAATATGTCTGTGTGTGTGTGCACGTGACATTTAGCTCCTTCGGTCGACCTGTCTTGCGACCTGAGGGGAACCCTGGGAAGATAAAGATAGCCAGAGGCGCCTGGAACCCGACGGCCCTTTGAGATTGTGGTGACAGAAACATATGAACACATCGAGTCTGCAGGAGGATCGAGAGTCCGACGTTGAGTTTCCAGATGAGTGACGTTCATAAATCGGTACGTTGAGTCTACAAAATATTAGGGCCTCCTTCCTTCGCTTGAGTTGCATCTCATTCTGCACAATCCATGACTGTCTCGAGGACTGTCTGCTTCATCTCATCTCCCCTTCGTGACTGAAGTGGATTCGTCCACTGGGTCCGTTACAGCGTTGTGTACATTCATACTTAGACAGTCGAAGTGGTGCGCTCAGGTGATGCGTAGTATTTGGCTGTAATACTTGCAGGTACGTAGTCAGACTGACATTGCTCCATCAACCACGTTGCCATGCAGGCTCCCCGGCCGGTCCTCGTCTGGTCTCGTTGCCCAGACGTTCAAGCGAGAGCCAACAAATAAGGAAACGAGGCACCAGCCAGAATGGGTTTCCTGATAGCATCAAGAAAATGACCTTTGATTCAAGAAAAAGTTAATCTGCAGTGGAAACAAGTTCAATTATTACACCCTACTGGCAGATTTCCTTCAGAGATTTTTTTTTTTTTTTTGCAATTTTAAGACTCAATCCCAGGGTAAACGACTTGTTGAGGTGGATGTTTTCTACAGCGTGGTGGTAGGGTGAGGGTAAATATTTGCTGGTGTAACCTTGGGTCGTAACCCCATCCTTCACGTGTGACAGGGCTGACATCGCTGCTACTGGCTTCAGCTCAAGGGCAACATGGCGGTGGCATCATTAAAGACTGCTTTGTGTGTTATGTGTGTATGAGTGTGTGTGTGTGTGTGTGTGTCGGCGTGGGCCTTGTGTGTGTGTGTTGCGAGGTCGAGAAAGAGGAACAGATTTTGACAGGAGTGCGAGAAAACAAACAGACCCTGACCTCCATGTTTGATCTGCTCCTCTACGCTCAGGCGTTACAGTGGGATTTTCTCACGGGGAGTCATTCAAGGGTTTCATTCAAACAACAAAACAGAGATGATTGTATCGTCTAAAGCGCTAGTATGTTAAATTGATATAATTAATGTTAATATGTTGTAAATTCAGGGCCGACACGTTGTACTGAAGCTGCTGATAGCCAATATTCAATATGTTGGACCAGTTTAAAGCAGAACTGAATCAAACTGATGAAGAGGAGGAAACTCTGGGATACATCACCGCCTTTAAATGAAGATGTCATTTACAAAAAAATGTTATTGAACAAGTGACAAGAATGAATAAAATGTGCAAAGAAATGAAATGTAATTGGTTTTAAAGATGGTTTTTCTGCAGCTGTGGTCAGGGAGGAACCGGCGTCGTATCGGCGTTACCGATACCCATATATCAGGAGGACAAAACATCTGTCTCACCAGAATGACAGCAATTGTTTTGATCCAATTCAATTTCATCATTTCATCTGTTAAAAATGTTTGTTATAACACTACAATCAGTAAGAATTCATCTCAATATGTTTCCTTGCATCAAACTGCACAACAACAGTTACAGATTCAGTGTGACTGAAGGTGAACCAACAATTCACCCGAGCCAGTCGACCCAGCGGGCGGGCACTCGCAGGTTACATCCAGCCAGTTTACAGAGAATGTCCATTGAGTTTGTACGTATTTATAAGCTGAGGAGCATTAAAGTGAGAACTTGTCCAGGAGGACTAACCCCACAGCAGATCCACGTCTCTGAGCTACAGGACCCAGGGTGTCGGGGCCGAGCCCGGCTCCTACCGGAGGAGGGCCATGGTCGGGGTTGGAGCAGGAGTGTTGCAGGCGGGAGTGTTTATGTGAATCACACAGCCGGGGCTGCGAGGCTTGACCCTTCACAGACCTCCCCAACATAGCGGAAATGACTTCTCCCTCCTCCCTCCCTCCCCCCTCGACGTGCACCTCCCCCCTCCCTCCTCAACTTGTAGTTTTATAGGAATGTAAACGCCACAGGAAAACAAACGGGAATTAAGTAGAGAGAGATCAAGTGAGTGTTAACCCGTGCGTGTGTGTGTGTGTGTGCGTGCAGGCCAGTCTACATGCGCATGTGTGTTCAAGTGCACAGCGCACGGTCGCATGTGTTTTACAGCATCGCTAGACGTTGCCAAAGCTCCCTTAATGAGCGCTGGTGTGGCGGACGCTGTTTCAGGGCCAAATTGCTCCGGCGGAGAGGAAAACATGAAATAGCACATTGGAATTCAGGCCTGGAGTTTCTCTCCCCGGGGAGACGGGGAGCAACGGCGACTGGTGCTCAGCCAAGAGTCTTTCTTTCTCCCTTTCTCCCTTTCTCCCTTTCTCCCTTTCTCCTTTCTCTCTCCACGTCTGTTCATTTCTCCCTCCGACCTTCATGAACATTCAATGAATTATCGCCAAAGCATCGAAATACAATTCTTCCCTAATCTGCTTATTTTTTCTTCCTCCATATCTCCCTCTCTCTGTATGTCACTCCAGTATGTGTGTGTGTGTGTGTGTGTGTGTGTGTGTGTGTGTGTGTGTGTGTGTGTGTGTGTGTGTGTGTGTTGGAGCTCAGACTGGTATATTAATAGAACGTTCCCTCTACTGGTAATGAAGTTACCGCCAGTACCCCGTCACAGCCGGAACAAATACATTCTCACACACACACACACACACACACACACCAGGCCAGATATGGCACAGACAGGGTAGTAATGTGTGTGTGTGTGTGTGTGTGTGTGTGTGTGTGTGTGTGTGTGTGTGTGTGTGTGATGGCGTTTCATTTAGCTTTGAAGGATATTGTAGAGAAATAAGAGTAAGAAAGAGAAACATGTAGTGAATAAAAGACTTGAAGAGATCAAACTACAGACCTCGGGTACCAACACCAAATTACAACATGCTGCTATTAACTATAGAGATAATTAAACAAGTAGTAGTAGTAGTAGTAGTAGTACTTCACCAAGAAGAGAAACCTCTGAAGAGTATTCCTAAGTTCAGGCTGGGTTCAGCTCTCTGGGCACCAGGAGGTTTGGTGTGTCCATCTCTAGGTTTCAAGGGCGTGAACACTGAGGTCCAGATTCACTGAGGCTGCATTGCATTTCTTGCACGTCAGTTAATTGAAATTGATTCACTAAAATATGGCACCCTACAGCACCCTAAAGCACCCTACAGCACCCTAGAGCACCCTGTATTATTGGTACAGCGTGGGCTCCTCGCTGTATCACCTGGAGTGAATCTGATCCTGACTCTCCTTTCTCTCTCCACTACAGAGGTCATGACCTGGTGCAGCGTTGAGGGAAGGGACGACAGCAACGGGCTGGAGGTGATTCTCACTCTCAGAGGAGGAAGGGAAGATGTGAGAAATGCAGACGAGTAAGAGAAAGGACGGCAGACTTGGTTCATAATAATGTGATGCTTTATTGATCCCCTCCACAGGGAGGTCAGAGGTCAAAGGTCAGAGGTCAGGATCAGCTACAGTGCAGCACCCCTGGAGCTGGGAGGGATTCAAAGTCTCGCTCAAGGACACTTGGCGGATACTTGCCAACATGGAGGCTGGAGCTCAGGTTGAAGGAGGGAGGGAGGGAGGGATGTAAAGGGATGAAGGGGGGGATGGAGGTAGAGAAGAAAGGAGGCAGAGGAGAAAAGGAGGGTGAGGCAAAAAGAGAAAAGAAGGCAAGGGAGTGAAGAAGAGAGAAAAAGATGGAAAGCAAAAGGGAAGGAGGTGGAGAGGAATTGAAGATGGGAGGTAACAAGGGAGAGTGAGAGGAAGGCAGATAGAGAAACAACACGGGGGGAGTGATAGTGAGAGGGAGGAAGGGAGATAGAGAAACAACAAGGGGGGGGGGGGGTAGCGAGGGAGTGAGAGGGAGGAAGGGAGGGGTGACCCGCCATGGGAACCCATCTCTTGCCTGCGCTACAGACAGTCGTCAGGCTCGTCAGTGTTGTTGTTGTGTTTTCACACGGCCTTCAACCTCGCTGCCTGGACCACAAGCAGATGGTAACCAGGTTTCTACTAGTGAACTGTGGTGAGACGTCTCGGAGGGGGCGGAGCCACAGCACAGCCAGAAATACCAGAAGGGAATATTCTGGAGACACCAGAGGGAGGAAATAACATCCAAGCTGTGATTCAATTTATGAAGGACTGACTGACTGACTGACTGACTGACTGACTGACTGACTGACTGACTGACTGACTGTTTGACTGACTGACTGACTGACTGTTTGACTGACTGACTGACTGACTGACTGACTGACTGACTGTTTGACTGATCAATCAATCAATAATCAACCAATCAGATAAAAATAGGGTGTAACAAAAAACATTCCTGTTATTGATTAATTAAGCAATGGAACACTAGAACAACAACTACTACTACTATCAATACTACTACCACTACTACTACTATCACTATCAATACTACTACTACTACTACTACTACAATCACTATCAATACTACTACTACCACAACAATGACTACCACTAGTTGTGCTACTTCAACTATTGCTACAACTAGTGCTAACAACAATACTACTACTACTACTAGAACTACTGCTACAACTACTACTATCAATACTACTACAACTACTACTATCAATACTACTACTAATGATAACAGCGTCTGAGTAACAATCATTAATAAGTGATCATCCAGGCTGATCTCTGAGCAGTGTGTTAGTTTTGTGCTCTCATGCATGCACAATGCAACACACATGGACTTGTGACTTGTGACTTGTGACTTGTGACTTGTGACTTGTGCCAAGGGACCACAGCGTCGTTCTCACGGCCCACCAAGCACCTGATAACGGGGGACAGCGTCCTCGGAGGTTCAGAGGAATTTGACAAAATGTTTTAAAAAAATGAAGAGCCGCGGTCAAAGATGTCAACAAACAGCGTAACACAGTGAGAGGAAGGCGTGAGAGTATATCAGGGTACACGTGCACACACGTATGTGACCTGTGACCTGTGACCTGTGACATAAGACTCCTGAAGGAGGTGTTAGCGGCTCAGAGGTCAGAGGAGGTGGGTGGTGGAAAGTGATGGCGTGGATGGCGTTGTCTTTCCTTCCCATCGTCATCTGGTTGAAGCAGTGCGGAGTGGACGGGTGTTTTTTCACTGACTAACACAAAGTGCATCATGGGGATTATCAGCTGGTCGTTAACGGCAAATAAGCATGAATCAAGACACCGACACAGAGAGGGGTCTTAAAATGTCTTCCTACCAAAAACATTTTAAATTTGTGACCGAGTTCAAATGATTTAACTTAATAAAACAACAGAAATCAACGAGCGTACTTGAATCACTTTGTCTCGTTCAATTTCAACTATTTATTTTTTTGTATGATTGTGATGATGATGATTTTTGTAGCGCAAACCTGTCAGATCGGCCGTGTAGCAGCTCTGACCACATGCTGTGATGTCCTGACCACCCAGTGGGAGGAACAGAGGATTCTGGTCTAAAAGACTTAAATCTACTGTGATGATCACCTGACGTTGTGTGTGTGTGTGTGTGTGTGTGTGTGTGTGTGTGTGTGTGTGTGTGTGTGTGTGTGTGTGTGTGTGTGTGTTTCACCTCTGACCAACATCTGCCAGGCGGACAGCGTCACTCGCTCCAAGAGAATGACGCTTGAATCTAGAAGAGTCTTGCAAAAAGTGAGACTGCATTGGAGACAGAGGAAATCTGACTTCTCTTCAACTGAGTTAAATAAATTATTTGTTAATATGATTTGCTTTAAAGACATTTAGATTCAAAGCAGTGGTATTTTATCTATCCTCAAAACATTCCCCCTTTTATAAAAGCATTTCATTTTAACCCTTTCATGCATGGTACACAACTCCTTCAAAATAAAATATATTGAAAATAAAAAAGTGATTGTCATGATTTTTCACTTGTTTAAAAGTAAAAACAAATATGAAAAACATATTACTTTGTGATTTAATAATGCATGAAAGGGTTAAAGAAAATGAGTTTCCCGATCTGACTCAAATAATCCTTGTAACTCGTGTGTCGTTTGTTTTACCACACTTAGTAGCAGACGGGTGGGGTCGACCCAGGTCAACACAATGACAGACAGAAGGTTTAGACTATTTGAAAGTCCATTCAAATGTATTTTCCTGTGATGTATCAATCTAACACTCTCTGGATTGCCTCAGTGCTGTAAGCCCCACCCACCTGGGGGATCCAAGTAGGGTAAAACAAGCGCCAGGACCTATTTTCCAAACAGTATTTCACCCAGAACTGGCACTGGCAGGACGTTTGTATTTGTCTCCCTTCCCACTCTGTCTTCTTTCTCTCACCTCTGTACTCTCCCCCCTCCCTCCCCCCCCCTCTCTCTCTCTCCTCCCCTCCCCTCCACCTCCAGCTCCCATCATGTTGATGTGTGGCTGTGTGAATATTTACAGGCTGGTGAATGGAGAGACAGATAGGATGAAACCCAGAGCCTGGCCTCTACCTCTCCCACTGTCTGCTACCCTTAAATCACCGCCGAGTCTGGCTTACTTCTACATAAATGGGTTGTGTGTGTGTGTGTGTGTGTGTGTGTGTGTGTGTGTGTGTGTGTGTGTGTGTGTGTGTGTGTGAAAGAGAGAGAGCGAGTTAACATCCCCTTATCGTAAATGAGTGTACAGTCACGGCCAGTTTGTTCTCAAATACCAAAGGCAATCATTAAGCTGACCGAAACACACCAACAACAAAGCAACACTCTACCTCTACTGTGTACTCAGCTTAACACTGTACTCAGCTTAACACTGTACTCAGTTTAACACTGTACTCAGCTTAACACTGTACTCAGTTTAAAGGGTAATTCTGGGATTTTTCAACCTGGCCTCTATATCCACAAAATCTTCTTCTTGCAACAAATCAACCCTCTTGCTTTCATAGACCACCTTTGTCAGAGTTGAGAGTTCAGAGTTCAGAGTTGTTGGAAATATGACAAAGGTGGTTTATGAAAGCAAGAGGGTTGACTTGTTGCAAGAAGAGGATGGTGTAAACAACCGTCCTCTTCCTGCAACAAGTGAACCCTCTCGCCATAGACTACCTTTGTCCACCGTCCATTTCAGAGCAGGACTTCTCCTTGAGCTAGACTTTAGTTTTCTGGTTAAAAAAAGGTCTATTTCTGTAGCGATCCTTTCAGTAATGTTGTCAGACACGCGAGTAACAATCTGAGCCTGTCAGTGGCAAAATCAAGCACTTTTAGTGGACGTACTGACCGCGTTTACATGCCTGTCCAGATTACGTTGCAGCCATTGAGCCTGTTTCATGACTGCTGGCTGATCTACGATCTACCGGAGCAACTCCGAAACTTTTGGGATCTACTTAGCGGTATGATAGGTGATTTTGTGGATATAGAGGCCAGGTTGAAAAATCCCAGAATTACCCTTTAACACTGTACTCAGTTTAACACTGTACTCAGCTTAACATTGTACTCAGCTTAACACTGTACTCAGCTTAACACTGTACTCAGTGTAACACTGTACTCAGCTTAACACTGTACTCAGTTTAACACTGTACTCAGCTTTGCAAGCCTGTATCTCCCCTTTACTCCGTCTTGGCCTGGTTCCATTACATTTCCTACCTAAATAAATGACTTGTCTTTCCTTGACCCAGGAGAAAGTTCCTGTGCTTCTTTGGCCCTGCCCATTGATGTGTCACTCATTACATTACATTACATTACATTACAGTCATTTATCCAGAGCGACTTGCAATAAGTGCACTCAACGTAGGCAGACACGAGAACTACTAGTCACCAGAAATCGTAAGTGCATCTCAAACAAGCAGCTAAGAGCAGAACCAGTGCTGAAGTAAAAGTGCAATAAGCTAAATATATATATAATATAATATATATATTATATAGGACTGACTGATAAATATAATATACACAATTGTTTGTAAACAAATACAACAAATAAGGAAATGACCAATGAGATTATTTCTGGCTCCGCCTCTGGGAAATGTGTGTAGAACTAAATTCCAATCTGAGCTGGTTTCACTGACTAGTTGCCTCCTGTCTGGTTGAAGGTGAGCTGCTGTAGTGGGTTGAGGTGATCCAGTGGTGGGTTGAGGTGATCCAGTAGTGGGTTGAGGTGATCCAGTGGTGGGTTGAGGTGATCCAGTAGTGGGTTGAGGTGATCCAGTGGTGGGTTGAGGTGATCCAGTGGTGGGAGAGGGAAGCAGGACCAGCTGATGTTTATGGCTTGAGGTGCTCTCAGAGAGGACAGCCGGTCTGGAGGGGGCGAGGTGGGGGTAGACCATACAGCAACACCTGGTCTGGGTATAGGGGGAGGGGCACAGGAATACAGGAATCGGTGTGTGTGTGTGTGTGTGTGTGTGTGTGTGTGTGTGTGTCTGTCTGTCTGCCTGTCTTATCTGAACAGCCCTTCTTCTCTTTCAAGCAATCTGTGCAAAACATCTCAGATTTCATAGTTCTGTGCTCTTGTCAGGTTTCATCACTCGCCTCGTCTTTCTGTCTGTCTGCCCACCTGTCTGTCTGTCTGTCTGGTTGCCCACCTGTCTGTCTGTCTGTCTGTCTGTCTGCCTGCCTGCCTGCTGAACTCATTTCATCATGTGTATGAGAACCAGCTCAACACACGACAAGAGACACAAGTTTCATCAAGTCCTTTCTTCGCCGATGTTGAACTAGATTCTGTCTCACATATCAACAGCAGATAACATGGGGTTGTGTTTATACTTGGCGTTGTGACAGGGAGGAGCCAGATACACCCAAACACACTGTCTGGTGGACCGACGGCGAGGAGTGAGGGAATGTGTGTTGAGAAAGACAAACATCATTCATAAACAATTTAGAACAATTTGTGTTTTAAAGGGGAAATGAGCGAGGTTTCTATTGGCCCGGAGCACAGGAAGGTTGATCGGGTTCTTGATCAATACCAGTGACTCAACAAGGTGCTGAGATTTCTGTGTACTTTTACTTACATCTGCTTCATTTTCTGTCACACGTACTACTGACGTACGTACTGCAGCGTGCGGTAACAGATTATCGTGTTGCCTGGTCAACGATAAAACAAGCTCAGAAATACTGTGCATGTTTCAGCAAACACAGTTGGGTTTGGCTGCAGGACGGTCCAGTGTCAACAAGCTCAGCCTTCAGTAATGTGAAATATGGTCTGAAAGGTCCAGCTAATGGATTTATTGGCCACTAGCATGTTCACAAAGGTCTCCTGATACAGAAATACTTTAATACAGTAAACATACATTTTCTATTGACATGAAGTGTTTACACTACTATGGTCCACCTGCAATAGTGCATTCTGTAGTGGCATAGTCACAATACCGTATGTATAGGTTAAGGTTAAGGTAAAGGTAAAGGTAAAGGTAAAGGTTAAGGTAAAGGTAAAGGTAAAGGTAAAGGTTAAGGTAACGGTAAAGGTAACGGTAAAGGTAAAGGTTAAGGTAACGGTAAAGGTAACGGTAAAGGTAACGGTTAAGGTAAAGGTAAAGGTTAAGGTTAAGGTAAGGTAAAGGTAAAGGTAAAGGTAAAGGTAAAGGTTAAGGTAACGGTAAAGGTAAAGGTAACGGTAAAGGTAACGGTTAAGGTAAAGGTAAAGGTAAAGGTAAAGGTTAAGGTTAAGGTAAAGGTAAAGGTAAAGGTAAAGGTAAAGGTAAAGGTAAAGGTAAAGGTAAAGGTTTCTTTATTAGAACCCGAGGGTAAATTTGTTTTTCCAGGCAGGAGATTTGGTGTTCAGAGTTAAAAAGACATGAAATTACAACATTAACAGTTTAAAATGTTGACACATGTAACACCAGTCAGTCAAAAGTAAAAGGTAATGAGTCGTAAAAAGTCAAAAAATGTCACAATAAAGTTTTGAAAGTTCGGACAATGGAAGCTCCAGTGAAGCGACTCAGGTTGGGCCGTCCTCCTCCTCCTCCTCCTCCTCCTCCTCCTCCTCCTCCTCCTCCTCGTCAGACCACAGCGACCACATGGCCGACCAGACCAGGTCTCCGCCGAGACGCTCGACTGGAAAGCAGAAAGTGTATTTTTGCAAGTTTCTTGAGTTTCTCAAGTTCCATTGTTAGTGTTTAAACTGCAATGCGACTTTCAAAGGCCCGGTCCATAATAGAGGTCTGTCGTGAGGTTTTTGGTTACCAGTGGTCAAAAAGGGACACACCGCCATGTTGGAGGAGTGAAAACAAAAGATCTTCACCCACGACAAAAGAAAGAAAACGTTATTTCTGTCCAGGGGTTTTAAGATACTATCAGAAGAAGATCAGGGAGGACGAGGTGGCAGTCTCTCCTTTAGCTGTCCTCCAACATGGTGGCATGTCCCTCATAACCCTCCATGTCAGATATTAAAGCCCCACTACTGTCTTGACCTAGAGATCAAAGAAAAAAAGTCTGGATTGTATCTTTCACTTCCACATCAGCTTGATCTTCTTTAACAGGGACATTCGATGGATTATTGGATAAAACACTCGATCAAATGTTCATGTGTTGATAAGTTCAGCTTGGTGACAGCAGGCAGGCCTACACTAGAGAGACTGACTGGTGCCTGGTGGCAGGTTGCTGGTTTGATTCCTTCCTGAGCGGTGGCTGAACTCCAAAACTGTTCCAGGGCCTGTTGAAGGGCTCCGGGCCTATGAGTGTCTTATCAAATTGATATTGCCCAGTGTAAGTACGTCCAATAAAAAATAACCTTCCTGCTCTTCTTCCTCACAATATACTGCCCTACAGTGTCGCTCACTGATCTGGGGGTCTTTGGCGATAGATGATGGTGTGGGTCCAGGTCCTCGCCGAGCCAACGGGTTTGGATCAGCTGCTTGTGATTGATGCTAGGCTGCAGACAGCGGGGGGAAGAGGAGAGCAGGGCCTTTGACACGAGGGATCCTCCTTTATCTGAGCCTGTTGACAGCCGGGGATGAAGGAGAGCCCGTGGGAGAGGACGAGTCTGTGTTCACATCTCTGCTCTCATGTGTTTTTTTTTTATACATTTGCAGGAAAATGCTTCTTCTTTTAAAGCTTCTTGAATGGAGAGAGACAGAGAAAGGTGAGCAGGCATGCCAAGAGATGACGAGAATGTGAACGCGCCCGTTTGTTGTTGGTGAGCATTTCTTCATTTCCACTGCCTGACAAGAGGAGGTTGTCTGTGGGCATGCCTGAGGAGAATTGCCCATCTGAAGCTACATTGATTTATATCAACTAAATCCCTTCTACCCACTGGACCCCTGTTCCCATCCCATCTGAAGTCTTTCATGCTGTTTGCTTTGCAGTTTGGTTGCGTGGAGGACGGTGTGTAGTAGCAGGACAAGACGAGGACGGGCATGAGGACGGTTAGGGGTTTGTATTACTCTAAATCAAGTTATGATAAGAGATGGTTTGACACTGAAATAGATTTCTAAATAACGATTGGAGATGAAAATGTGCACACTCGCTCTGATCAAGGAGAAGTGACGAGAAAAGTTGCAACAGAGAGACATTTCCAGAACACACTATCAATATTGAAAAAAATACTCACCTGAAGTTCATCATTCAAAACAATATTGGTCAACTGAATTCATAAAACAGTGAATCTGTTATCATGTCATCAGCGACAGACTGAAGTTACCTGCCTTCCTTTCCAAAAGACTTGAGAAAAACACCTGAAGTTCATCGTTCATACGTCACCTACTGCATTTCTTTTGTTGTATTTTGTCATTTTGGAGTGAAACTCTTCCAATGGGCATCTGTATTAAGATGTTCAGTGGTTCTTAGAGTCCAGGACCACACAAAGCAGACTCAGCGGTTTAGCAATCTTGGTTGTATGGGGTTACCAGTGGCTGCTAACCTCCCCGAGGCTGTGTCAGCTGTCAGGGATGCAGCTTGTCTGATGTCAGAGCGCCCTCTTCTGGGCTGAACACCAACTACAACTGTGGAGAGGCTTGAGTCTCCCTCTGCAGGTAGACTTACTGTATAACAGTTTTTCTCAGTCGCTTTGATACATTTCTCAGATCAGAATTGAAATTCTCAAAACTCCTTGTTCAACCTCCACATCATCTAGTCACTAGTTCACATCATCAAAGCAGCTTCTCATTCTTTTGAACAAATTGCAAATGCTTTAGCACATTCATGCAAATGGTTATGTCCAACTGTCTGCTGTTTCCTACATTATCAATAGTTTATGTCATGTTGATCAAAATGTATTATATTGGTTTTCTGTTGAATAGTCTCACCCCCCAGAACATCTAGGCACTAGTTCATTGCTTAAGTCATTACATGCAAAATGGTTGAACCAGTTGTCATAATCTGTCAAGCATATCAATCATGTCAACCATTTCTATTAGACTTTTTTTGTAAATGTGTTCTGAATTGGTGAATCTTGACTTTCACTACATTTTTTCTCAGTTGCTTTGCCTCAATTCTCCAATGACAGTTGAAGTCGTCAAACCAACATGTGTTTCTTGTGCACAACAGAAAGAGCATTTCTCTTTGTTACTATCTGCAAATGTTTTAGCACATTTAGGCAAATGCCTAACAATTATGACTGACAATCTGAACAATTATTGGTTGTATATGTCTTTTGTAATTGATATATGCCATACAGAAAAAGTGCAGCCTTGTGCATTTTCAATCATTGTCATCAAACCCTTTATAGGCGCCAGCTAGTGTTGTTTTAGGGTTTGTTGTTATGGTCACATACGGGGATGTGGGTCACGTGGTGGTGCATCAGCCAGGTATTGAAATCAGCCGCTCACCTGGTGAATGAATGAACTGAGAGGGTGAAGGGGGAAGTCATACTTTTGCTGACCGCATGATCTCGGGAATACACTGACTCTGTTTTTATGGACTGTGGGAACATTCACTGCTTGTGTTTTTTGCAGTAATAAATATGCACAAATCAGTACTCGAGAGATGTTTTTATTGAACAACCAGCGCGTCCGGCAGGTAAAGGTTTCCCCTGCTTAGCCTCTCGGCGACTATATTGTTTGTCTGATAGTCGCTCAACACCCTTCATAGTTTCCATCAGAGTAACTGTTATATTGACAACATGGCTAAGCATGTCGACTATCTTGTTTGTACTCGATGACACAAGGACTTGTCATTCTGATGGCACTGACATGTTCATTGACTTTTGAGAGATGAACTAAGGATTTTGAGCAAGTTACGGGCTTTTGCAGGTAATCCATTATGTGGTGCTGTTTGTACCAATTGTTTCCAGAAATGCGCTTACTGTTTTGCAAATAGATAGATAGATGTACTTTATTAATCCCAAGCTGGGAAATTGCAGTGCAGCAGCAGCATTAAACACAGAGACAATAACAACAACACAATGAATAAAAAAAGAACAACCTAGACATATTAAAATGGCAAATATAGAATGCAATATAAAAATGTATAAATAAGCATTTTTATTGTAGTGCAAAATAAAATATAAGGTGCAGTGAACAGAGTTGTGTAAAAACATATAAAGTGCATAGTGACTGTATGTTATGACCAGAGTTTTAGCTGTTATTGTACAGTGTGATGGCATGTGGCAGGAAAGATTTCCTGTATCTGTCCCTTCGACAGATGTTAAGGATGAATCGAGAAATGTACTAAAGCGACTGAGAAAAACCTTTGCACATTGAAAATGTTGTGCAAAATGAGTCAAAGCAATCGTAGAAAACTGCCTCTTTGTGAGGCTGGTGGATGTATTTATTTTCATAACCCAGGATGCGTGACAGCTCAGGGCCCTGCCTGCATTAGTTCCCTGCTCATAAATCAAGTTTGGGGAAGTTTGCCCCTTCATTCACAATACTATAGTAGTTTGCCCAAAGCAAAAGTAACAATAGCTCTATTACATACATTACATACAGTATATATATGTGTGTGAAATTACAGTTTTTCTCAATTGATTTGGCAAATGTCTTCAAACTAAGGTCCATGCTCTCAAAACAGTTCACACTACAGCCATCTAAACACTTGGTGATTTTGCTAATAGTACATTCTCATTGTTTTCACACAAATTACAAAACTACATACATCATTTTGCCAAACGTTACAAACAAAACTCAGTTCAAATTTCATTTCAATTTGCCATGATATCACAATCACATGACGTGCTCAATTTCCAGCATATTGATGTCAGGTGGGTTAGTAAGACACACACCACCCAAAGTGCTAATTGCTAAATTGTTCACTCAATAATCAGAACCTGCATTTCATTATGTGTCACCTGAAGTCCATTTGTTTTTGTGAAAGCTATGGAGCCTGACCAAAGAATGGAGCAATTGAAGAATGAAAGCGTTTTCAGATCGGTAAGAATGAGAGGGGATAGAGTAGGTGGAAGAAGGGATGGAGGACATGGAGGTATGGCAAGTAGAGGACATGAGGGGGAGGTATGGGAGATAGAGGACATGGAGGAAGAAGGGGAGGCCCAGAAGATAACCCACCTGGGCACCCCAGAATCAACAGCACCCCAGGCAGGAATCAAACTCAGAACCTTCTTGCTGTGAGGCAGCAGAGCTAGCACTACGACATTCAGGTGTCCTGTTGACATCTGGAACAAGACACTGAACCTGCTCACTCCCTTTAAGTCATTCTGATCAGCGGATGTCGGAGAAAAAGGTCCAAGTATCAGGCCAGTGATGAAGGACCGGACCTCCCCACCAACACTTAATCTTTACGATTCCGAAAATTCAACAGTTACTAGAGTCTCAAACAGGTTCAAAATAAATCACTGGAGAAGTTCAGAGTTCGATGCATAGAGTTTTATTCTTCACAGACGCGAGCATCAGCAAAGACGGCCATCGCGCACCATTTTGCTATCGCCTTGGCATTATTCCTAGCTTCGTGATATCAAATTTGGTTTTTCCTGGGCGGGTCTTAAATGCTACGTGTTGGTTTTCATGGGTGGGTCTTAGTATTAAGCTTGGCCCCCTGGGCGGGTCTTGAAATAAGCTTGGCCCTCTGGGCGGGTCTTGAAATAAGCTTGGCCCCCTGGGCGGGTCTTGAAATAAGCTTGGCCCCCTGGGCGGAGCTCTGTGGGCAGTACCTCCCCCTGGACTTCTCCTGTCTGCGCATGCCCTGCCAGTCTATTTTTAGATACTTTTTCCTGCTCGGGCCTGTGCAGCCTGTCTCTATTCTCCCCTCTCATGAGAGGGCCTCAACCTGTATTTTTCAAAACTTTATGATTACTTTGGGTTTTCTTGTAGGTTACACGTTTCAATCAAAACACACTTTTTATACTTAAGAGGGTTATATAGTTAATCAAAACACTCTTTTTATATCTGTCGGCCTGACATTTTTCCCTTATAAAATTGCTTAATACAAATACATCAAAATGCATAAAGTAATACAGCAAAGAAATTATAATTATTTTACAACACAGCAAAGTGCAACGCAAGCTTCAATAAAGTTTAAATAAAGTTTCCCTGACAATGTTCAGCATGGTGCCCCAGGCTCCCTGGTCTTGTCCCAGTAACTCACCATCTCTGGGATGCTTGTCGTCATCACAGCAATCACTTTTGAAAGGCTGCAGCGGTTCAGAGAGAACAAAGGGTTGACGACGAACATTGACTTGTCAGGGGGGTCGGTGGGGGAGATGCCCAGGAGCTTCAAGCACATACCTAGGTAGGCGTCTTCGATGTAAATGGGCTTAATCCCAGAGGAGACTTCTAGGATCTTCTTAGGGAGGTCAAGGGACATGATGTAGCCCATGCCCAGAGGATATGGGGGGTACTCAGACTCAGCGAACACTTCTCTAGGCATGTAGAACTTATTGGAGGGGTCTCTGAGAACCGGGCTGTGCCACCACACCAAGCCTGTCATGTAGTTGTGTTTGGGCGTACTGGAGTCCAGCAGCAGTTTAATCAAGTTCTGGACATTGAGGAACACGTCTGAGTCAATCTTCATGACAAAAGAGGCCTCAGAACAGTGTAAGGTCAGCCACTCCAGCATCATCATAGTCTTGATAGTCAGGTTTCTGTAGCTGTCTTGGAAGTCACTCTGGATCAGGTCGTGGTACTGCAGGTTCTCCTGCTGGAGTTTCTCCTGCTGCTCCTGGGCATCTGCTCCTCCAGGGAGGCCCAGCAGGAAGAGAGTCAGGACCAGTTTACCCTCAACCAGGGTTTCTTTGCCCCACGTCTCCCGGATAGTGTTCCGAGCTTCCATGTGGCCAGGTGCTACTGGAACCATCAGAACCAGGAAGGGGATCCTGGTCTTACACGTCGCTGTGTCGTCCATGATGAACTTGTAGTTTTGTGGGTAGGCCACATGGTACTGTTCAACATCTTCCCATTGTGGTGATGAAGATTTGGCTATGGTGGGCTTGTTGTGTGCCCAGTGTGGAATGATCCACTCCCACCATCTCCAGTCAAAGGTGTAACAGATTAGGGAGGATGCTGCTACAAGGATGAAAATAAACATGAGCCTTGAACGTCTGCTCTGGTTCTTCATGAGAACTAAACAGAAAAGAAAGGACAGACATCATATTCCTGTCATGTTACGGCATGACAGCGACCCTTTTACAGTGATGCAATTCAGTATAGAAATAAAATGCCACTAGACTAGCACAAGAACTGAACAGTCCATTAAGTAATTCAACCATATAAAAGAACCAGTCTTATTGGTCATGCAATTCATTGTGTGGATGAAATGTTCAACCTTATTTGAATTTTATTTATTTTTATTTGAATTAAACTTTTATGCATTGTGTATACTCTGCTTGCCTGAATTCGGCATCTATTGCACGCCGACCATCCTGGTAGGGGGATCCCTCTCTGACTAGCCCCTCCCTCTCTGAGTAGCCCCTCCCTCTCTGCCTAGCCCCTCCCTCTCTGAATAGCCCCTCCCTTTCTGAGTAGCCCCTCCCTCTCTGAGTAGCCCCTCCCAGGGTTTCTTCCATTTTTTCCTAAAAGGTTTTGTGGGAGTTTTTCCTTGTCCTCCATGAGGGTCCAAGGCTG
Organism: Hoplostethus mediterraneus; assembly: GCA_034670385.1. Classification (NCBI taxonomy): domain Eukaryota; kingdom Metazoa; phylum Chordata; class Actinopteri; order Trachichthyiformes; family Trachichthyidae; genus Hoplostethus; species Hoplostethus mediterraneus. The sequence continues at coordinate 46,991 of JAXDDW010000278.1, read as the reverse complement.
GGGGCGTGTCGTCTACATTTATTGTTTCACACTTTGGGCACTGTGAAGCCTTAGAGACTGGAACGGTGATGAAGGGCTGTGCAAATAAAATGTGATTTGAATTGATGAAATCTAGACAAAACCCTCCCACAATCAACTTTAATTGATTTAGTTGATCTAACATTAACTTTATTAATGGATTGATACATTAAATGACTGATTTATCATCAATTTAACACTCAAGCAATATTAGATTTAACTCTGCTTGATGTACAGAAGGACTCTACAACAACAACAACGAGAAGTCAGAACGACTTTTATTTGCCACATTGGACACATGCAGGGGGAAGTGGCCGCACAACACACACACACACTCTATGGTGACTTACCAGTAAAACACCAGTCTTAACTTTCAGTGAGGCCAGTGGAGTTGACTTTCAGCTGACCAACTCACCAACTGAAGAAAAGGAAATAAACCAAGATATTAATTTAAATATAATTTTATTAAGAATGTAGTTGTACAAAATGTATGACGCATTTAAAAAGGGAGAAAAAAGAAATGAATAATCCCAATATGCCTTAATAATGATTTTTGTTTCTGTGTCAATGCAGTCTCAATGGTGGACCAGCATTATTTCAGGGTGCGAAACTGATGCTGAATCAGTTAAATTGATGTATTAATACTGATTGTACATGTCACCTTAGCAACATGGAGGGTTTCATTGGTCTAGTCAACAGAACACATTGTCCATTGTTTTCAGTTACCTTGTCTTTCTGTCGTCTGTTATCCTTTCTTCAGGTAGAGTCCCGGTTGGTAACCATGTAGACTGATATGAAATAGAAGACACGGTAAAGCTCAGTAAGACAGAAAACACGATACTTTCCTCTCTCTGTTACATTTAGAGGCACCTAAAGGGCAATAAGTGAAATCCACGAGTTGATTACACCATTCACTGCCCTGTTCCTTGTCAGAACCGGACGAACCAGTTCAACTATATCCATTCACTGTGAATGCAAGTCGGAAAAAAAAAAAAAAAAGCCTTCTCCTGCATTCAACCCTGTATATTTATATATTTATATATTTCCACAGCACAACATGGATGTGATGTTGTATGATCGATTTTTATTAGTTTTCGTTTCATATTCACTATATATCGTCATTGATGAATAACTGTGAAGGTTAGTACTAGTCAACAAACTTGTCAAGAAAGCTGGCTCAGTTGAGGGAGAAAGCCTGGACAGTCTAGACCAGTGGTTCCCAAACCTTTTCAAACCAAGGCACCCCTTCATAGTCAAGTTCTTTTCACGGCAGATTAACAGATCTTGCGGCACCCCTGGCCAGTCATTACGCGGCACCCACTTTGGGAACCACTGGTCTAGAGGAGGTGGCTGAGGGGAGGATGAGGTCTAAACTCAGATCCATCATGGAGAACCCATCCCATCCCCTCTATGATGAGATGAATGGGCTGAGAAGCTCCTTCAGCTCCGTCTCATCCAGTGGTGTAGTCTATTTTTTTGTAGTGGGTATACTGTCTATACTCATACTCACCCGTCCCAGAGCAACGCGTCTCAGAACAACAGCCATCTTGGAGCAACACCTCATAAGCACCATCACCACCTTGTGTCTGATGCTGCCTCCTAACATGTTGATAACATAACCAGTCTTTAAGAATGCTCTCAAGATGTATACTGTAGGCTGGGCATTAGTGAATGGGATTCAGATTCAAAGGTTTTTTATTCATGTACTGAGAAAACCTCTGAATCTGTTATTTAAAAGATAAAAGAAAGTTTTAAAAGATAATTTTGTGACAGCTTTCACACGTTGGTTAATTCATTAAATTAACCCAGTCTGTGTTCACATGACTTTTGAACCTCTGAGGCTTCCGTCGCCTGTGACGAACAACAACAGATTTCTTCCGCGGGAATTCTCGGCACAAAGGTAAAAATCAGAAAGTTAATTACAAAGAGATGAAGCGAAAACAACGCCAGACAACACTTACTCCACTCCCAGTAAAGCGTGCCACTGCACCCACAGCCGCTTCGGGTGACGCTGCTTACGAGAATAAAACTGTGTAACGTATCCTCGCGCATCAAGTAGGTATATGGAAATCATAAACATTTTCTAGGGGCGTCACGGTGGTGTAGTGGTTAGCACTGTCGCCTCACAGCAAGAAGGTTCTGGGTTCAATTCCACCTCCGGGGCCTTTCTGTGTGGAGTTTTGCGTGTTCTCCCTGTGCCTGCGTGGGTTCCCTCCGGGTTCTCCGGCTTCCTCTCACAGTCCAAAAACATGCGGCTTAGGATAATTGGTGACTCAAAATTGCCCGTAGGTATGAATGTGAGTGTGAAGGGTTGTTTGTCTCTATGTATTGGCCCTGTGATGGACTGGCGACCTGTCCAGGGTGTACCCCGCCTTTCGCCCAATGGTGGCTGGGATAGGCTCCAGCCCCCCCCGCGACCCTGAACAGGATAAGCGGTGATAGATAATGGATGGATGGAATAAACATTTTCTAGTGAGTATAGGGCGTATACCTGCGTATCACGTAGACTAAACCACTGGGTATACGCAAATCATTGACCTTTTCTAGTGAGTATAGGGCGTATACCTGCGTATCACGTAGACTACACCACTGGGTATACGCAAATCATTGACCTTTTCTAGTGGGTATACGGCGTATACCTGCGTATCACGTAGACTACACCACTGGTCTCATCCAACCTAAGAGCGCTAGGGAGCTTCAAGCACTCTTTTGTGCCAACTTCTGGCTGTACAACGTTACCTCCAACAACCGGACAAACACAGGTGAGAGAAATCAGACACTAACCTGCGGTTGGAGAGGAAAGTCCCCAGAAAAGTCTTCAGCCGTCGATGTCCTCCCTCACCTCTGACATCTTTCCTTCTTCTTTGTTTTAGTGCAGTTGGTTTATAGACGCTTGTTAAATCTACTAACCGAACTGCTCTCTCCTGTCTGTTAATGATTGACGTTAAGGTTGAGGAACCTAGGTTGGAACTGGAGATTTCCTACCACAGGGCTGCCAGTCTTCCCCCGTGCTGATCTGATCTCTGCTGTGGTACTGATGTATTGAAGTTACAATGCAATGACGCATATAGCCTCCAGAGTGTAATTATCGTCTAGTATCAGTTAGTTGACAGGTGGCTTTGCCTGTTTATCTCATATGCTGCTATATCATGTAACTGTTACCGGCACCAGACCTAGAGGAAATCTGGACCGGCAGCAAGGGTTACACAGGCTAGGAAGCACTGTGTAGCCGAGATACATAAAATAGGTCTGTGGATCAATAGAGAGAAGACCGAAATTAGCATCTTGCTCATGCCTGAACTTGTTTATTTTTTTACACACAATTCTAAACAATTCACAATCACATTTCATCTTAACTCTTAGTGGACATAAACTCATAACCAAAATATTTAACACAACAAAATAAAAGAACATTTCTAAAATATTCCGACAGGTTATGATCTTTCGCGCTCTCTCTTAACACTAGCTCAACACATTTCCCAATGTCACCAAAGGCTAGTCACTCAAACTCATACCAACAACATCACAGTGAAAACAGAAGTTCATAAAACTCAGCTCGCCGACACACATCGGGACAATTAACTACAAAACAAGCTTACTTTATATACTTTGTGTCTCAAAAATCACGTCACAACATTACTAAACACTTTCTAAAGTATTCACATTAGATATTGAACCATATTCAACGCAGACAGATCAGTTTTACTGTACCTGTGGATCAATACAGGGATTAAAGCAAAAAAAAAAGTTTTGACTGAAATTTTTTTCAGGTCAAACCGTATTGCCCAGTCATCAATGTGCCACATCACACTTTGAGAGAAGCCCCTTTTTTCTGCCGTGCAGTCACTTCCCAAAAGCTCTTCTGTAAAAACGCAGTATTGTGTACGTGCACTCAGCCCAACATACCTTAATCTGTTCTCTAATACTGCATTCAAGTAGTAAGATGGTTTTAATAAACACCATTGGTATATACTCTAGATCAATAGCATTTCAAAAGAAAAGGGTGATTTTGAATAGCCTTTGTATTGTCCGTTTCTTTTCATGTAATTTCAGTGTTTTCAATCTTTTCATTAAAACTTTTTACAAGGCTTGAGTTTGTGTTGTAGTTATACAAATAATTAACCATCTACATAACTTTTCATTCAAAGTTTTTATTTTTCTTGCAAGATCATCTCACATAATGCTTTTTGTGAGCCTGTCATAACAAAAAAGAACCAAGCAGCATTAATAAACAAAGTGCAATTTTGTCAACATAAACGTAAAAGTATTATTGTGCATTTCACTTCTGCCTTTTGGCAGTGAAACCAAAAGTCTCAAGCTTTTTAGAGTTCGTTAAGCATGGTTTAAAGTGTTTGGGACAGTTGACATATGACAATTGTTTGGGACAATCACGTCATTGCTGAGTACAGAGGTACTAAGCACGGTCGGAGGAGGCCTGAAGTAACATAGCCCCCCTTACCTAGATACCCCCTTACCTAGATAAGGTATAAAAGCTTCATGTTGAGGGTGGGCTTCATCTGCACTTTGGTGAAACCCACTGACTGTGTAGATCCTTTTATAAAAGCTTCAATAAAATACCACAAAGACAGCCTTGGCCTGGTCCCTCACTGATTCTTCCACGACACTACTGAACCTGATATTTCAGGAATGATAGAAAAAGGTTTGGCTTGTATCCCTTGTATCCCACAGCATCATCACAAAGTATTGAAATGAAATGGATAGTTCTCCTTTCTGAAATGGACCGAATTCCATAATGGATTCTATTGTGTGAGCAGCTCGATTTATTTCTATTCATTTGCCACACAACACTGAACTCCACCGGTGACCAAGACATATTACATGCAACTTAAAACATTCTCTGTTCCCATTTCGATCGGCATGAACCCAGAACCCTGTTTCCACACCTGAGGAGGGTAAATAATACATCTAAATAATACATGGTGTGTGTCAGATTATAGGCCATGGGGTATAGGAGGGCTTTGGAAGTTTCTCTGTAGCTTTGTAGCTTATTAAACACACAGGACTACTGCACATTCAGTCAGCAGCAAATGTACTAATGTACTAAAATGTACTAATTCATTTGTTCCCTTTCATATAAGCAAATAAACACTTCTTCATCTTCATCTTTTGACCAGAAAAGCACATTTCATAGGTCTGCAGACTGTTCCAGTTTTAGCACCGGAGTGTCTGTATTATAAAGGCCGTATGTGAATGCATGCTGTACAGAGCTGCTGTCCAGACCAGAAGAAACTCAACAATAGCCTTGTGTACTTCCTCAATGAGGCCACAACGTTGAGGCAACACTTCCCCTGTATGACAAATGACAAATCCAAATTCCAATCCCCTCCCAATACAATACATCCACTCTGATCATACAGCATCAGTTGTTCGGCCCGGACAGCTCAGTAGTTAGAGCATGAGACGCTCGTTCTCAGGGTTGTGGGTTCGAACCCCACATTGTGTTGAACCATGTGCCATGGAGTGTTTGCAGGTTTTCATTCCAACCAAAGACTACAGCAGATGATCTCACTCCTCTCTGGTTGATTGGACATTCAGATCCCACATTAGAAACATGTATATTTACAAAACGTAAAGTTTATCTTCGCTTTTCCACTTTTACTATATTTGCGCCATATTGCCGGAGTAATAATTGCATTACAATACTTTGTTCTTCGGTGTCCAGTTTGCCTCTTTTTGTAGTTAAGATTCATCTTCACACAACATTTAAAAATGTATTTTCTAAAAGCATTCAGATCCCATTGTAGCGGTAACTCCCTGGGCTTTTGTGAAAAAGACCCTGGCACTGCCTCCTACCAAACAACTCGGTTATGTTAATGCATTTGGAGGGATCACTCTCCAATGACTTCAGTTTTTTCTCACAGTCTTTTTCAGCGCCAGTTTTATTTACAGCCGCAAGAAACTCACTTGTTGGTCTGGATAGCGTCATAACAGATATCCCAGCAGGCCTTGCAAATGCAAAGTAATATTGTCAAAGACTTTAAATTATTTATTTAAAAATGATACACAATTTACTTTCAACTATGCATTCAAATTGAAGTGTAAAACAAGATATTGTGTAAAAATAGTTACATAACTTGTAATAACATTGACAGTGTATATAACGCTGAGTGTTACGCTGCGGAGATATCTGGACCCAAAATGCAGACCACAGGGATGAGACAGACAGGAGGTATGGGAAACAGGGGATTTATTCGGGAGGCAGCAGGTGGTGGAGAGGTGAGGGGTGCAGGGGCCAGGCTGGGGGAACCGGGGTAGCGACGAGGCCGGGGCGGAGGAGGCAGAGAAGGAGCAGGCAGGTGAGGCAGCTGGAGATGGAGGGACAGGGGAGACCGGAGGGAGGACGAGGAGCCGGGGAGCAGACTGGAGCTGGAGCAGGCAGACGAGGAGACACGAGGAGGGAGGCACACAGGGGAACACTGAGGACAGAAACACAATTATTACTATTGTTATGCTGAACCAGGTGGTGCGGGGGCTGCAGCCGAATGAGTCGCAAGAAAGAAAAAGTCCAAATAATGCCTGCCGAGCAGAATCAGGCCAATACCCCGCCCCAAGCTTTCCACCAAAACCACTAAAATGCCAAGAGACGAACCTGGAGAAGAGTCCCGTCAGCCAGCTGGTCCTGAGGCTCAGTTCCCTCAGACACAAACACTCAAAGCTAAACGGATTGTTACTTGACTCTAAAAACCACCGTAACGGATACCAAGGGAGGACACATTTCCTGCTACACTAGGACAAATGTTCAGAAATTAAGAGAATTATTCTTCACCCAAATTAAAAACAAATATCAAGAATTTGAAACACAAATTCTTGATAGGGACAAACACAGGGACAAACTCCCTTTTACCTTTTAGGTGAAAAACCAAATTGCTGCATATTAGCAGCCAAATATCTCACTAACCACAATGGTGTTAATGATGATTGTTATTATTATTCATTTTATATTTATTTTTCATTATTTACAGTACTGTGCAAAACTCTTACCCTAGATTTTTTTGTTTTTGTTTTTGTTTTCTCCATTAGTGTTTCACATCACTGCTCTTTATAGTAATATTTTTATATTTAAAAACTTTTCATTTCATTATTTTTGAAAGCATCTTCGCTTTACGTTCGCACAGTATTGTATGTATTTATTTACATATGTATTTATTTATTTGTTCTTTTAAAATGTATTTATTTTTAATAAAATGGAAAGGGGGTAAATGTATATAGATGGACGACCCCTGGTACTTCCTGTTGGGTAGGCTTCCCAGGAAGTCATCAGTGGAATGTCCAACACCTGTGTGGGCTGAGCCTCTCAGCTATATAGGCTGTTGGAGTCAGTCTCTCTCTCTCTCTCTCTCTTCATTTTGATGTTTGGTTTGGTAATGTATTTGGGTTAGGTTACTTTTGAACACACACCCAAACACTATAGACTTCACTCATCCATTCACTGCACACATTATTGATGTTACTGATTCACATATAGCACATTACTTTAATTTATTTTCCTTCTGGTTAAATAAATGATATTAATTATATGTCATGTGTGGTCTCCTCTTTGTCATCCCTTGAGCCGGGCCGTGTGTGTGTGTGTGTGTGTGTTGTGTGTGTGTGTGTGTGTGTGTGTGTGTGTGTGTGTGTGTGTGTGTGTGTGTGTGTGTGTGTGTGTGTGTGTGTGTGTGTGTGTGTGTGTGTGTGTGTGTGTGTGTGTATAACCTCTTTGTCATTACCTGTTTATGTATGTTTGCTTTGGCAATATGAGTGAGTATCAATCTGGTTTCGCAACTACTTGGGTGTTGATACTCCAGCCGGTGTAACACACCCAGATTGGTATTTAAGAATACAAGTGATGCAGTATGTATCAATACCTTACAGAACACCAGGAAATCAATAACTTTTGACAGCAGAGAGTATGAGGTATGGCCTTACATGTTCACACCTCTACGCATTGTTGGCTTGACACAAAACAGAAGTCATTCATTCCAATAGAGGAGATGATTGATGGGCAGTTTGGTGGAGGAAATGTACAAATACTGTCCAGACTGGGAAAGAACTACATTCCCCAGTAAGCGGTAGCCAGGCGGCCATCTTGCCCCAGGTGAACAGTATCACCAAACAGCCAGGTGGGAGCTGATTACTTATGGAGGACTTAAGCTGGGCTCACACCACACGTTTTAACGGGATGCATCACGCACATCAGAGTCAAATGCAGCCAGTGTACTTGGGTTGTGGACGTCAGGGATGTAACATTATTAACGTTGAAGTTCAGTTTTGTTTCACTGTATTTTCCTTTCTGATGCACTTGTTCTTTTGACATGTGTGCAGAAGCATATTTGCAATATTGCTAGTTAAGGTTAGTTCAGTTTAACGGCTCAAACAGACTTACTGTAAACACGGTAACACACGTCACAGCATTGAAACTATTTTATTGGATGCAATGTACACTGGATGCATTTGATTCTGTCCTCTTTGGATTAAAATGTAAATTTTCTTCCCGTGTTGTTTGACCTAATGTCTTAGAGTGGGCGGGAATGAATTATCGTACGTGTACATTGCAATATAGGGGCATTTGAGGGGATAGTGATTCTTTTTCACTGCAAAGCATTAGTAAAGCAAGTTCCACCAGTTTCATCATGTCAGTCTACATTTTGTTTACATCTACTTCCCCATGAGATCACAGGAGGCGGTGCATTCAGGCTCCCTCTGGCACGATAATCTTAATATCCTATTGTGTGTGATGCACCATTATTTTCAGATCTTGTAGTGTGTGCATGTTTGAGATTAGAGAGAAGAACATCTGTGAAGATTCTCCTCGTGTGCGTGATGCAACCCGATTTCAAAATCGGTTAGGATTTTAAAACTTGTGGCGTGAGCCCGGCTTTAGAGAGGACCCAGAGAGCAGGGAGGCTGCTGCCGAGCCCCCTCACAGTAGTCTGTTTTTATCATTTGATTTGATTAATTTGATTTAAAATGAATTTTCCCATTGAAATTAACACTTTTAAAAATGTATCTAGATTATTTGCAAGTTATTTAGAATTAATATTTAATCAATTAATGACATTTAAAAAAAAGAAAATCACAAAATAACTTTCATTTAAAAGATATCAAGATGTTATATTGAAAAATTCAAGTTAGTTGTTTTTGGCATTGTTTTGATCGACAAAGTCTTTGAGGTGGAGCTGGCCAGTTTCTTTTAATAAGAAACTGAAAAACCTAAGAAACCACATTCTGTCGATGGTATGCAGGTTTTCATTCTAAACAAACACTATAGCATGTGATTTCACTGAGTAGTTCCTCCTCTGTGGTTGAAGGTGTGCTAATCAGTGAAATCAGCTGCTGTGGTGTTTGGTTTGAAATGAAAACCTGCATGGTTGAACAGGCCTGGGCTCAAAACTGTACCAACAGGTATACTAGAACGTTGGCTGATCCACCAGGACTGTTGAGAAACCACACCGTACCGCGTCATGAAACCTACTGCATTATAAACCACACACTTTTCCCACCCACCCACTTTTTCTTTTTCTATTATATTTTGTACTTTTTCTATTACATCTCTTGTTTTTTTTTTAATTATGTCTGTTATGTCCTTAGCATTAGCGTTAGGTGTCGGAGAGACACAAGAATTTCATTGCATACTTTTGCTTCTTGTGAACGTTGTGCATATGACAATTAAAAAACCTTGAACCTTGAACTCTCTACTGAATCCAGTGCCAGGAATCACATGCTATTATAGTGCAGGCCTGCAGGTCTGCAACCATAAAAATCCAGGAAACAAAATGCAAGAAAATCAAAGATGTGGTCAAACAGGACATTCTGTATGAAGGGATGGATACAGTAAGGCTAGTTTAAAAAAAATATTTATTATTTCCTGAAATCTCAGATTTTAGTGCTTAATTTCAACATTACACAAACATCCATCCCTGAAATTAAATAAAATCAACCTTTACGCCACAAGAGTTTCTGTTGTCCCGGTTTTGTTTTTCTTTGGTAACCCATTTAATCCACAAGGCATTTATATTTATATTTACATTACATTTATACCCCTGACCTTAACATTTCAGAAACAATAAAATCATTATTTGTTTGTAACCCTGGGGAATTTGTGAATACACAGAATCAACAATGTCTTCATCCAGTTGAACCGTAGTTTTTTCATCAGTCTGTCAGAAACGTACGTAAACATTTATCCCATTAAAAACAAAATCGTTCCAGCTTTTTTGTTTCCTTGTGCCATGTGACCTTTTCCTTCTGTACTGGACAGACTACAGTTGGTACAAACAAAGCCCACCTTTAAAAGTCAAATGGAAAGCTCCCTCTTCTTATATCTGACACGAGGATGGAATCATTCCTGTGTGATCACCGGCGACCAAAACAGAAAAATGACAACTTCCCCATTCCCCTCACACCCCTTGTAGTGTATACTCTCCAAGTGTCTCTGTAGTGATCCCATCCTAACAAGGTGAGCCGGGCTTCTTCAAGTCCGTCCAGTAGCTTATCAAATGTTCTGCGGAGCCGAGAATGTAAGTGATGATTTGGGAAAATTCGCAACGATTGTACACCGTGTTATAGGCCTTGAACTGAGAGGGATTTGGAGGAGAGGAGGGCTCAAGTCCTAGTTTTTTCATGCACATGCCAATATAGGCATCCTCTATATTAAAAGGCTTGATTAACTTTGAGATCTCCACAAATCTCTCTGGAAGATCATTGGAGAATAGGTAGCCCATGCCGAGGGTGTAGGTCGGGTAGGTGGCGTCTGGGTACATCTCCTCTGGCACGTACCATTTGGAGTCCTTAGAGCGGATGACAGGCCTGTTCCACATAAGCATCCCCGTAAGGTAGTTCAGCTTGGGGATCCCGGGCCTCTGCAGCATGATCACCAGATTGTCAATGTTCAGGAACATGTCTGAGTCGATCTTCATAGCGTAGGCCGCCATGGGGCAGCGAGTGGTCAGCCAGTCCATGATCACCATGGTTTTGATGGTCAGATTGAGGTAGGTGTCCATGAAGTCACTCTGGATCAGGTCGTGGTACTGCAGGTTCTCCTGGTGGAGTTTCTCCTGCTGCTTCTGGGCATCTGCTCCTCCGGGGAGGCCCAGCAGGAAGAGAGTCTGGACCAGCTCACCCTGAACCACGGTCGCGTTCGCCCATGTTTTCCGGATGGCGTCCCGCGCCGCTAAGTTACTCGGTTCCACCGGAACCATCAGAACCAGAAAGGGGATCTTGGCCTTGCATGCCACGGTGTCATCCATGATAAAGTGGTAGTTGCATGGGTGGGCCAAGTGGTACTGAATGCCAGTGGTCGCATTCAAGGCAGTCTTTTCCACTCCATTACTTTGATTGTGTTTGTAAAGAGGAGGAGGTCGATTTCTCCAGCGAGTCCTATTGACAATCCTTTGATAATGCACATGTAGTGGAAAGCTCTCCCACCACGACAGAGAGCTGCTGGACAGAGAATAGTAGAGGGTGAGGACAATCACACCGGACAGCAGCATCAGGAAACGGACGTGTAACCACGGCTTCTTCTGACGGTACAGACTCCCCACAGCTTGACTAAATTGAAAAGAAAGACAAAGTTAAAACTGATATTTTAAAAAAAATTAAAAAAGAAATGCATACTGTTGATAATCAGGACAGTTTTGATTTTCAATTAACCTCCATTTAACCTGGCAGTTTGACAAAGAATGTACTCTTGTTTGCAGTAACTGCCTGGGGTTAGTCAGAGCCTTTATGTTTACACTGAGCTGGAAAAAACGCTGTTTCAGTCTGCTTCTAACATGTACTGTGATTTGGGTTTGGTCCCAGTGTGGCCCCACTTCCCACTGAAGTTTCATTACTTCAGTGAAAGACAAGATTTCAATTAACACAATTAATGAAAAGTTCAACTGCCCCTCATAAGGATGTAGTCCCAGCAGGCTTGGCTCCTGCTGGATTTGACGTGTGAAGGGAGAATGGCAACAGAGGTTGTTTTGAGTAAATAGTTTGTTAGGACAGGAATCAGAGCAACCTGGACTGACCAGCTCGATGTATTCTCTTGATAGGAAACAACTTACTATAGGCCACTTCCCACTTGAGTAAATGGTTTGATTGAACTGAAACCGGCAAGAGAAGCTAAGGGCCTTTTAACGTGCCACATCTAGCCACACAGGGAACAGAAGAGCACAGAAAGGGCGGATGAAACAAATTGTTGCTACAAAATGAAACAAGTGAAAAGTGTTAACGCCGTACAAAAAGGTGTGGGAGATGGATAAAACACTGGCGTAGAGAACCATGACTTTAGGTAGGCTACAGGTTATAGGAGGCTCTGTGAAAGAGAGGCTAAGGTCAGTTGCATGAGATACAAAAGAAGAAGGTCTCCATAGATTTGTAGGCTGATAGGGGGTGAAGTGAGTCAGTACACTTGGCAGCAGCACACGGAGGGAGGCCAGACACTGGTTGCAGACTAATTACACCTGGTGGACTGACTGGGTGTGGTGGACATATCCATTACAGACAGGTTGCTATAGATCAGGACCGACAGCTGGTACGGAAAACAATAATGTAAGTGTGCTTATAATATGCTTAAAGTATACACTGCAATAAAATGTATGCATGTGTATAGTCACGGCCAGTGGAAAACTACCGAGCTGAGATGGGTATATGTTTCCTCTTTTCCCATGAAGCTGCATGCCAAATGTCAAGGACACAAGCAGTTCCTGGGAGCGCAGGACGAGTCGTAGAGAGTTGCAGCGGAATGTTCTAACTAGGATAGAAAGCATGACTCAGCATATTAGAAAGGTATATAAAGCTTGACTGATGTAACCTGCCTTTGCTCATTAAAGGCCTCTCAGACAGGTATTGTGTTATAGCTTTATTGAGCTGTTTTCCCCAACTAGACAAAGTGCAATTGACTTTAAATTGCCACGACACAGCTCCCCAAATGCGCACGGACTCCACTACCAGCCGGTGATCAATTCATTCCAGTAATTCTTATTTTCCATCATATGGATGGATGGATGGAAGTGGAAGCAAGGCTCAAATAACCTGCGGTTGTATTTTCTCTCTCTTAAGACAAGACACCAAAAATTTCTCCTGTGCGTAAATTTCCCTGCGGCGGCTTTCATTCAGCTTTATTCGACTTTGCCTGTTTTATTAATTTACCCGAACCGCCCGCCACTGACCAACTGACCTACAATCAGCGGCAACAGTAAATTAACTTCGTTTGCCTGAAGTTCCTTAATCTGAAACTCGAGTACTGACAGCAATAAAATATACATGTTTTAATCAAAAAGGCGTCACATTTGTACAGACAAGTTAGCAAATTAAATTCTGTAAACGCTGGTCTAATGTTCGACTAGCGGTCTGTCTGTCCGGACAAAATGTCATGCTATCCATGATCAGTTATTGAAAGTCCTCACCTGTTCAGCTCCTTCCCACCTGAAATAGTTCCTTCCTCCTCCATGGCTGCTGCGGACCGTCCTCCCTTCCTACCTTCTTTCCATGAAACGCAGAAGATCTAGGCTTTGTTAAGAAAAAGCCACAAAACTAAGTGCGCTTATAGCCTGAAGGCTGAGCTCGGTACGGAGGTGTTTTCACCTGAGTAGTTGAGAGCGCGAGAGGACATGGCAGGTGTGTGTGTGGGGGTGACAGAGCGAGACAAAGAGCGAACGGCTTTTATAAACTATGACACATTTTTGGACTATTGACGTTGTCATACATGAGGGGCGAGGCTTCCAAGCCCACAGCCTTGCGCGCACACACGCATACACACGCACACACACACACACACACACAGTGGTGCAAACTGGGCGTGTGCGGTAGTGCAATATATGTGACCCATGGGGATGCATAATCACGCAGGCGCCAAAAGCATTGACCAACAAAATATTTTGTGTGTGTGTGTGTGTGTGTGTGTGTGTGTGTGTGTGTGTGTGTGTGTGTGTGTGTGTGTGTGTGTGTGTGTGTGTGTGTGTGTGTGTGCGCCACAAGAAGACAACACTAACAGTCACATGGAGGATGTGTGTGTGTGTGGCAAGCTCTTCACACACCACAGAACGATTACAGTAACATAGCGTACATGATCTGACTTGAGCTGGAGAGAACTGGTGTTTATAGTCACTCCACCAAACTGGTTCCATTTGGGTTTAAGGCACAATCACTCTGCTAACGTGTTTCAAATGCCAACCAAAAAAAGGAATATGATAGTTGAGGAAATACATGAGACAGAAAGACACATGATTGGACACCCCTGCAGTAGAGTGGAGAGAAGAGTTTGAAGTGGAGAGAGTTGTGGAGCAGGAGGCGAGCAGGACTAGATTTATTATAGGGGCTACCATGATGTGCTGCCATCTCCCCAAAATCCTAGTCAGTGGATGGGTGAGGATGCTGCCTGCCCGTCGCGTGCCAGCGTATGTACGCTTGGGGATACTGTCAGGGTGTAAAGTTACTCTTTCCCAAGGGCGATACACTCGGCGTCATAATCTTTAGCGGTTAAGGAAGATAACCAGATTGGATTTGTACGTTGAGTGAGAGAAAGCTAGATCGAGGGAGCCAGGACAGCTAGCAGTGGGCGGAGACTGGAGAATAAAGGTAGACTTGTTTGAGCGGTTAACTGTGCCGCAGGAAGTAGGTAGCCTCAGACCAGGCGTGCTGCTGAGGTATGAGGCGCAGAAGTTTGTTGATTTTAGATTAGAGCATCTTCGTGCCAGAGAGTGTTTGTTTGGTGAGAGAGAGATAAAGAGACGAAGAGACAAAGGGTTTTGTGAAGCACGACACTTCCTTCGACTATTGATGTTGTCATATATGAGGGGCGAGGCTTTAAAGCGCACAGCCTCACACACACACACACACACACACACACACACACACACACACACACACACACATACATACAGAGCGAGTGGTGCAAACTGGGCATGTGTAGTAGTGTAATATATGTGACCCACAGGGATGCACAATAACACAGGCGACAATAGTATTGACCAACAAAATATTTTGAGTTTTTGTGTGTGTGTGTGGCAAGCTCTTCTCACACCACAGAACGATTACAGTAACATAGCGTACATGATCTGACTTGAGCTGGAGAGAACTGGTGTTTATAGTCACTCCACCAAACTGGTGCCATTTGGGTTTAAGGCACAATGACTCTGCTAACGTGTTTCAAATGCCAACCAAAAGAGGAACGTGGTAGTTGAGGAAATACATGAGACAGAAAGACACATGATTGGACACCCCTGCAGTAACATGTGCTAAGGCAGTGGGTGAATTGGGAGAGTGGAGAGAAGAGTTTGAAGTGGAGAGAGTTGTGGAGCAGGAGGCGAGCAGGACTAGATTTATTATAGGGGCTACCATGATGTGCTGCCATCTCCCCAAAATCCTAGTCAGTGGATGGGTGAGGATGCTGCCTGCCCGTCGCGTGCCAGCGTATGTACGCTTGGGGATACTGTCAGGGTGTAAAGTTACTCTTTCCAAAGAACGATACACAACAAACTTTTAAATTAGGCCTTGTAGATCTAATA
The DNA here is from genome assembly GCA_034670385.1 of Hoplostethus mediterraneus. NCBI lineage: Eukaryota > Metazoa > Chordata > Actinopteri > Trachichthyiformes > Trachichthyidae > Hoplostethus > Hoplostethus mediterraneus. The sequence goes on along the minus strand of JAXDDW010000278.1, from coordinate 31,479 downwards.
TGAGTGAAGATTCAGCAACTGGATAGCTTATTTCTCACCTCAAATTTGTTCAGAAACAGATTTTGGTGGACTGCTAAGGTGAAATAAGTGAAAGTTTACGTACTTCATACAACGGAACCCCACTACTCATGCTCAACCCCCATTGGCTCACAGAACTAGGGTCCTGAGCATGGAGGTCATGCTCAAACCCCATTGGCTCACAGAACTAGGGTCCTGAGCATGGAGGTCTGCAGTTGGACTCTTCTCGATACACTTGGCATCATAACCAGAGGCCTCATTTAGAAAGGTTGCTGCGGGGTGGAGGTGCGTCCGCATCTTTCACAGCAAACGTCGGGATTCATAGAAAAACTCTGTGTGGTAAAAGGTGCACGTCTACGCATCCTTTCACCCACACGTAGAGATCACGCAAAGTAAGTTGGTACGCTGGTTTTCTTTTTTCCTCCTCGAGAACGCGACATTATTTATTTGCCAATTGCGTGGTGTGAAAGTAAATTAGCACAGAACGCTAGAGTTTATCATTTATCATTTTGCGTCTGTTGTCCTGATGCTGTGTTGCCACAGACATGTGATGTGTGTGCCATGAACATGTGCCCTAGAAGGAAGTCATGAATGTGACCTGGACCAGACCACTACCAGAGAGAGAGAGCCTTTAGGATGAACCGTGTTAAACATCTATGAAGATGGAGGACCTACATCATGAGAGACTCATTTGTTCCCTAAGAAACTATAAAGGTTGTAGTAAGCTGATTCAAGAACTTTATTTGTCACATACACACACGGGGTGTGTAGTGAAATGAAAAAGTGGCAATGCTCAACGGGAATGTGCAAAAGGGCAATAGTACACAGTATTTACAGTAAAAAAAAACACACAATATTTACAGTATTACAGTAATTACAGTAATTACAGTAAGAGCTCTTATATAAAAAAACAACACAATATTTACAGTATTACAGTAATTACAGTAAGAGCTCTTATATAAAAAACAACACAATATATACAGTAAGTAAATGAAAATATAGAAGTAAGGGAAATCGTATGAGTGTAATATACTATAAATTATGTGTAGTCATTACCTGTGTGTGTGTGTGTGTGTGTGTGTGTGTGTGTGTGTGTGTGTGTGTGTGTGTGTGTGTGTGTGTGTGTGTGTGTGTGTGTATATATAAGAGGGGGCAGTGTGTGGGTCTAGGTGGGGGTCCTGGTGAGGTCAGAGGTCACAGTCCTGATGACCTGAGGAAAGAAACTCCGTCTCAGTCTCTCTGTTTTAGCAGCGTGACTACGGAGGCGCTTGCCTGACCGCAGCAGCTGAAACAGTCTGTTGTTGGGGTGGTGAGGATCCTTCATGATCCTGCAGGCTCTGGTTCTGGTCCTGGTGTACAAGTCCTGCAGGGTGGGGAGTGTAGTTCCAATACTCTCTGCAGAGCCTTCCTGTCCTGAGCGGAGCTGTTGCCAAACCAGGCAGTGATGCTTCCTGTCAGGATGCTCTTACAGCTCCAGAGTAGAAGGACTGAAGGATCCTCCGGGAGACTTTGAATTTCCTCAGTTGCCTGAGGTGGTCGAGGCGCTGCCTTGGCCTCCTCACCAGAGTGTCCGTGTATACAATATATTTTTATACTTCAACCTGTCAGTGTTTTGTGTGTTCTGAGTGCTTACAGGAAATTTCCACAACATTTTTGGAGTTCCCACCGAGATCACCGCTGACAGCTCAATAGGAGACTGAGGAATCTCACGTTTATTTTTTCCGAGACACCTGAGGTCAGCTTTCTGGGCAAAGGGACGGCAGGAAGTCACGTGAATCATTTAGTGGGATACATGGAACTAATTGGCACGTTAATTGTGTAGAAATTGCATTTGGTTTTTCTTTTCAAATTGGTTTGGTTTGATTTGATTTGATTTGATTTGATTAATTCTTGCTCACAGTGGAACCGAAGGCCCACTTAGCTTTGGGGCAGGGTGGGACAGCATTGCTCATGACGAAAGGTCTTTTCGGGTGAGCCTCGAATAAATCACTAAAACAGATGAAATCTTGTTGTTTAGAGAGAATTATTCTCTGGCCTGAACCAGAGAGGGAGGGGCAGCGTTGCCCTTCCCTAAAACGTGAGTGAGTGGATACTTGGTACAAAGGCGAGGTGGCAAGTCCTCGTTTGGCTGATGTTGTAAGGAATGTGTGAATGAACGCTTCGTCTTTCACTGCCTTGTGTGTGTGTGTGTGTGTGTGTGTGTGTGTGTGTGTGTGTGTGTGTGTGTGTGTGTGTGTGTGTGTGTGTGTGTGTGTGTGTGTGTGTGTGTGTGTGTGTGTGTGTGTGTGTGTGTGTGTACCTTGGTGTGTGTGTCCCCTTCCTCTCTTCCTGCCCATTTGCTTGTGTGTGTGTGTGTGTGTGTGTAAGAGATAAGAAGAAAAGTTGTTTCATTGTGAGGAAAAGCAGTTTGTTAATATCATGGGACTAAGAATTTATTACACATTGTACAATTAGATATAATGATATTGAGTTTTACTTAATTGTAACAGGATATACTCCCACTAACAGTAATAACAATAATATTAAAGTGAAACTCTGAGATTATAACATAAGACCTCGTAACTGCAGCTCAGATATGGGAGGTAAATGTAGTAGAACCTGGAGAGTGCTCAGGATGGACACAAAGGGCAATGGGACTGGACATGTGTACAAGTTATGGTGCGAACTGGGTTTCCCTGAAAATGTTAGTTTAAAGGAGTGGGATTTGAAGGAAAAAAAAATTATAATAATTTAAAGAAAGGTTGGAAGAGTTTGAGGAAAGGGAGGAAAGGAAGAAAGTGGAAGAAAGTGTAGATGTTAACTGGAAAGTATATCTGGCATGGTTAGGTGTTGTACAAGACAATCAAAGCTGAAGAAGCAGAAGTCAGGTAGGGAAAATGACTAATCAGTGTGCTCAGGTCTCATCCTGGAAACTAGATCCTGACCTGGACTGTCCCACCGGACCGATCCACCGCGACCAGCACCGCAACTGTCACCGCCTGGACCACCGCCTGGACCACCGCCTGGACCACCGCCTGGACCACCGCCTGGACCACCACCCTATCAACCACAACGGACGGTTCCTGCCATGCCTGCCATCTACCCCTCCCAGACAGATCAGTCTGTCATCGGTCAAAAACAGAAACTCTTTTTCTCTCGTTGATATTTTGACTCCTACTAGTCCGAGTGCAGACAGGCAGAGACAGAGGCTACCAGAGGGGAGGAGCGAGGAGGAGGGGGAGGGGAAGAGGCGGAGCTCCAAGCACAGGAAGTAGGCGTGGACAGAAAACAGACGATGGATGTTTCATCTGTGGCGAGAAAGACCGCTGGACACGTGAGTGCCCCGACAAAGACGATGGATGTTTCATCTGCGGTTCGAAAGGACATCGAAGTGTCCCCACGAATATGAAGGAGTTGACCAGCCGAGACAGCAGACAAGGTTTTCTGTCTCCAAGACAAGAGGTTTCTGGCGGGAGAGGATTGATCTGGGGAGACGGGAAGGGTCACAGCAACAGGTGATCATGAGTCTAAAAACGTAAGTGATAAACCTGACCAACACATAGCGTAAGGTGTTAATGCCGATGATCACATTGAAACATGAAAGAATGAGGAAGTAGATTTAACGCCAAGTGGAGAATTGCACTGCACTGCTGAGGTTGTGGGAGACGCGTGAGGATGTTGAGACACAAGCAAGTCGGTTTGAGCAAGTATGCATCAGGGCTGCCGACTGGTTTGGGTGTATACTGGAGTAGTGACCTGGTAGGCACTAGGACCCTGGGGTAATGCAACATTAATGAGCCCAGGTTGAGCGGTGTCCCAGGAAAGGTTTGGACACTGGGAGGAGTAGCGGGAGGACACTGGGAGGAGTAGTGGGAGGACACTGAGAGGAGTAGTGGGAGGACACTGGGAGTAGTGGGAGGACACTGGGAGGAGTAGTGGGAGGACACTGAGAGGAGTAGTGGGAGGACACTGGGAATAGTGGGAGGACACTGGGAGGAGTAGTGGGAGGACACTGGGAGTAGTGGGAGGACACTGAGAGGAGTAGTGGGAGGACACTGGAGGAGTAGCGGGAGGACACTGGAGGAGTAGCGGGAGGACACTGGGAGGACACTGGGAGGAGTAGCGCGAGGACAGTGGGAGGACACTGGAAGGAGTAAAGGAGTAGCGCAAGGACACTGGGAGGAGTAGCGGGAGGACACTGGGAGGAGTAGCGCAAGGACACTGGGAGGACACTGGGAGGAGTAGCGCGAGGACACTGGGAGGAGTAGCGGGAGGACACTAGGAGGAGTAGCGGGAGGACACTGGGAGGAGTAGCGCAAGGACACTGGGAGGAGTAGCACGAGGACACTGGGAGGAGTAGCGGGAGGACACTGGGAGGAGTAGCACGAGGACACTGGGAGGAGTAGCGGGAGGACACTGGAGGAGTAGCGCAAGGACACTGGGAGGAGTAGCACGAGGACACTGGGAGGAGTAGCGGGAGGACACTGGGAGGAGTAGCACGAGGACACTGGGAGGAGTAGCGGGAGGACACTGGAGGAGTAGCGGGAGGACACTGGGAGGAGTAGCGGGAGGACACTGGGAGGAGTAGCGCAAGGACACTGGGAGGAGTAGCACGAGGACACTGGGAGGAGTAGCGGGAGGACACTGGAGGAGTAGCGCAAGGACACTGGGAGGAGTAGCACGAGGACACTGGGAGGAGTAGCGGGAGGACACTGGGAGGAGTAGCACGAGGACACTGGGAGGAGTAGCGGGAGGACACTGGAGGAGTAGCGGGAGGACACTGGGAGGAGTAGCGGGAGGAGTAGTGGGAGGACACTGGGAGGAGTAGCGGGAGGAGTAGTGGGAGGACACTGGGAGGAGTAGTGGGAGGAGTAGTGGGAGGACACTGGAGGAGTAGTGGGAGGAGTAGCGGGAGGAGTAGTGGGAGGAGTAGTGGGAGGAGTAGTGGGAGGACACTGGGAGGAGTAGTGGGAGGACACTGGGAGGAGTAGCGGGAGGACACTGGGAGGAGTAGCGGGAGGAGTAGCGGGAGGACACTGGGAGGAGTAGTGGGAGGAGTAGTGGGAGGACACTGGGAGGAGTAGTGGGAGGACACTGGAGGAGTAGTGGGAGGACACTGGAGGAGTAGTGGGAGGAGTAGCGGGAGAACAGGTTTTCTAGATCTGAATATTTTCTTCTGAGGTTTGTGAGTACGAAACTAGAAGTGAACTCTTCATCTGTTAGTAGGGGAAATGCTACTGCATGCTAAAGCTAAGCTGAGCGCTGCTAGGTTGAGTGTTGAGTGTTGAGTGGCCTTGTGTGGTCAACTGGATTTGGGGCCTCAGTACAGAAAAATGTCCTAACTGCTTGTCCTACCTTAAGTTTCAAAGATGGGATTTTTCCTATTACAGAAGCGATTAAACTCATGGCTGAGTCCTCTCCTGTCTCAGACCTCGTATCTTATCTTAAGGAATCATAACTAAGTACAACTGTAAACTCGATTCTTCAAAATCGGATAAAGATTTGAATTCAAAATGAATCGTCTTGGCAGTCGATATATATACCTGTTAATACATGGTCCGGGAAATCAAAAGCGTCATCGTACGGTTTGAGTCGCCTTTCAATCATAATATTTCGGTGTTCATGTTGTTCCCCCATCTTCATCTTCATTGTCATACAGACCCAACAACAGTGCTGCTTCCATTTTTGGCGGTTATTATAAGTTAGGACCGGGTCTATGTCATCCTAACGTAGGATTCCTAACTGAGAAATTCTCGAGTTAGGACGGTTCTGTAAAAGCTAAATTCCTATCCTGAAATAAGATAGGATTTTTTTCTAAATGCAGTTAGGAAACATGTTTCTGTAATACCAAACATCCTAAATGTCATCCTAAACAGAGATCAGATTTAGGAAGTTTCTGTAATGAGGAATCAGAAGTTTTTCTCAACCGCTTACAAAACTGGAACTTGAGAAACCGCGACCACAAACTGACACTCGCAAACCAAAACCAGACCAAACCATCCCTCAGATTACAAATCTAAATGACACTTTTTCCAAAACACGACACTAAATACATTTGGCACAATCTAATCTAATCTAATCTAATCTAATCTTCATTTTAGACAACTCACAGGTACAAACACTAGTGGATGAATGGATGGCAACAGGAGGAGGAGGAGGAGGAGGAGGAGGAGGAGGCCTCTGGAATGCTTCCACTGTGACATTTGGATTGTGTGTGTGTGTGTGTGTGTGTGTGTGTGTGTGTGTGTGTGTGTGTGTGTGTGTGTGTGTGTGTGTGTGTGTGTGTGTGTGTGTGTGTGTGTGTGTGTGTGTGTGTGTGTGTGTGTGTGTGTGTGTGTGTGTGTGTGATGCCTAACCTCCAGGCTTGCTAGTGATTCAGAGTCACACCCTGCTCAGGGAGTTTTAATTATGAGAGCATTAAGGACTGACCGTAACTTTAACACGACTACTGAGCTTGCGGCCAAACACCCTCAGTAGAAACTGACTGTTTTCCCCCCACAAGAGAAAAGGCCAGGTAGGGTTTGACTGTCACATGACGCGGACCGTCAGGGGGCGGGGCTTAAGAGTCCATCTGTCCTCAGTGAAGAGGTTCAACGCTAGACTACCCTGACTGAGGAACGGGGTCGTAGTGGAGAACCCCTCGTGTCGCGTGAGCGTCTAAAAATGTCATAGCATACTAACCCTTCTCCACACTAGTACAAACTGCAGGCATGCAATACAACTGCAATACAACTGCAATACAACTGCAATACGACTGCAGTACGACTGCCTGTAGGATCATGACGGATCCTCACCACCCTGTCTGACTGTTTCAGCTGCCGAGGTGGAGTTTCTTGCCCCAGGTCATCAGGACTGTGACCTCTGACCTCACCGGGGCCCCACCCAGCTCCACACACTGCCCCTCTTATGCATGCACACACACACACACACACACACACACACACATAGGTAGCGACTACATATCTTTATATTTATATTTATATATTTTCCACATATTTCCACATTTTTTAGATATTGTTTAGATTTATATTCTTATTCTATTGTAAATAGGGTTGCTTCTTCTTTTACTGTAAATATTGTTGCAGTTTTTTATTGTAAATACTGTGGGGGGGTTTTGCACATTCCCATAAAGCATTGCCACATTTCATTTCACTCTACATCCTGTATGTGCACGTGACAAATAATGTTCTTGAATCTTGAATCACACACTGACGCTGGTCCACTGCCTGCAAACACACACACACACACACACACACACTCACACAGGTGATTCAATCTTGGGTATATGTGTGTGCGTAAGCTGTCACAAAACACGAGGAAATAGTTTGTTTGTTTTTTTCATTCGTTGGAGTTTATTGACAGTGAGTCATTGTCATCGTCATCCACTTCAGTGACGTCTTTGAAAAGTGATGCTGTGCCCTGATGTACAAATCACATCCGTTGTCAATTATTAAAATTCAGTTCTCTAAAACAAGGAAAAGTACATTTATACATTTTGCGTAACTTTAGTTCATATACTGCGTGTGTATTGTCTATATAGTTCAGTTGTAACACAAGGCACTTGGACACCTTTGAAATACTGATTAGGATAGAATACCTCAATGTGCAAACAAGAATATACGATAACTCAACCCAGATACTGGCCTCGTCTGGCCATTGTCCAACATTTCCCCGTCGACCCTAAAGACACTTTTACTTGAGAAGGTTTTGAAAGCGTCGCGGTGGAGTAAGTTTAACATTCACACTTGAGCAAACGTATACTCAGTATCAGAAAATCCGCTACTACATTCTTCCTACTTAAACTTGGTTCTCAGTTGGTCCTGTTTATATAGCGCATGGCAGATCCTGTTCAGATCCTTGTCACTGGAAAGATAAATGAAGTAAGGAATTAACTAGGAGCATTTGTAAGCTAAGGGAGTTCACCTCCAATCCATCAATCCGTACAGTTTCTTGTGTTTCTTGTGACTTGGAAAAATCACATGGTCTAGCAGATGGAAGAGAGAGAGAGAGATATAGATACTTTAATCTGGGAAACTGATATGACCTTGCACAACATCCAGATCGGTGCTGTAGGACACTCGAGTGAATTATGAGCTGAAGTGTCACCTATGGTTTCACACCTCAGGACAGTAGCTTTTCCTCATGCGGGCTTATGATTCGTTTGGGGATAGAGCAGGTAGGAATCCATTCCAGGTGCTTTTTGCACATTGCAATTACTGTGAGCGTTATGGCGGGTTCAGACTAGGGATGCAACCATTATAGATTTTGATGGGACGATTAAAGTCTGAGGAAAAATCACGGTTTCACGATTATTATGCATCAATTTATTTCACAATGAATAATTCCCTGTTATTCGGTGTTTGACGCAACTGTTAGTAGATTGGGTAACTACGTTTCCCAGACATCCTAGGGGGTGATTATGTTTTGTGGTCTGTGACAACTAGGAAGTGAAGTCCTGTTGAAATAAACGAAGGGTGATCTTTTAACTCGACAACAAGGAGTTGTCTGCGTGTTTCCCTAGCGCACAACTTCCACAGTACCATCACGTCTCTTTTTTGAGTCAGAACAGAAATCTCGGTGTAGCCGAGTCTTTACGGTTACAAAACCGTGACGTTTTAAATCGCGGTTAATAGTGAAATCGGTTAATCGCTGCATCCCTAGTTCAGACTACACAATATTTCTCTGTTACGATGGTCACTGTGTCAGATTAGGCGATATAGAGTGATACATTTGTGCCGTGTCTTGGCCGACAGACATGACAGACTACACGATGGTCACCGGCCAATAATCGCTTGCTGACGTGCGTGATGTCATCGGAAAGCAGGTGCTAGGCAACGAGAATGTAAACAAACAATGGCGTCCGAAGCGGTATGCATGATATTAGCTGTGTTGTGTTCCGAAAAGGCAAAAAAAAAAAGGAAAAACGACTGTGGACTCGTTCTTGGGTCGCATGAAGAGAACAGTCTGGGTTGTCAATCCTTCAAAGAGAACTTGAGGTAAAAATAACGATGTTTTAGCCTGTAGTGAAACCTAAATGTAGCTAGCTGGCTAGCCGAATCGGGCTATAATCGGCCTGATATCGTGTAGTCTGAACCCGCCATTCGCTGACAACAGATGAATGCCAAGTAAAAGTGTCCTTTTACACGACAAGACGTGTGTGTGTCAGAAATCCACCTGGGGATAAAAACACTCCCTGAACTCCATTAGTCAATATTTCCACCGATGATTCTCTTCTACTATTTTGTAAGCAAATGTCTCAAGACGGCTCTTCGCTTCCACAGTAACCACTCATATCTGTTTGTTTCCTGTCGGTCATGTTGTGGGAGTAGATATTGATTTGTCATTTTGGAATCAAAACCCTTTAATTGCAGTAACTCTGGACTCCGCCTGCAGGATGAAACAACATGTAAGCTATCTAAACGAAGAGTTCTTTTTTAAAGCCTTTCATCAAACTATATGAAATGAACGTTGTTGTGTATTGATTATATTTCCTATTGCTCCCATAGAATCCTGCTTTTCCCACCATATGGATGTGTGACTATATGGGCCTGTGTAAAGCAGTCAATTGGGGTTGTCTATGGCAGACAGGAGGAACACCTGCTCTTTCCATGAAACACAGAGGTCTGGTGACGAAAACGCTTTAAAGAAGGGCTTCCAAGCCTCGAGACAGATGAAACCTGCGCGGGGCGTGAAGCGGTGCAACTCAATACTCAAAGGTGTTCCTGATGTTTTGTACACTCGGCGTGAACTGTTCATTCGATCCCTCTCAGGGCTGGAATGACTGAAGTGCTCTTTATGGCTCTGCGGGGGATCGTCTCCTTTGATTCCACATATCCCTCCCTGTTCCCAACCTTGTACCTGGACACGCACACACACACACACACACACACACACACACACACACACACACACACACACACACACACACAAAGACTTGCTTGCATGCACACACACACACACACAAACACAAACACACACTCCCTGGATCGATGTACCTCGAGGCGTGCCAGCAAACCTCCTAGCTGACCACAGCGGGTTTGAGGAGCAGCGCCCCGGGGGGAACCACCACCCAGGATAAGGGGTCGCCCCGCCTGGCCCCCCCGACCCCTGCGGACAGGTTCAGCACCTCCCCCTCTCCTTCCTCCTCTTCCTCCTCGCCTTCCGGCTCCCTCCCCGCCACCCGCCCCAGGTCCAGAGCTCCCAGCCCTAGCATGGACGCGGCCGAGAGTCCGAACGGGAGCAGGTGGGCGGGGTCGGACAGGCCCAGCGCTCCGCCGCCGACCCCGCCCAGCGAGAACAGAGCGGCCCCGGGGTGGCCCAGGGCTCTGGCGTGGCAGAAGGCGGAGAGAGGCAGCGAGGCCCCCAGCCCCCCCAGGAGGGCGGCGGCAGCCCCGGGGATGATGATGTGGGCCGCGCTCACAGAGGCCAGTTCGGCGGCCCCCTGGGGCCCGTGGAGGGCCAGCCCCGGAGCCCCCGGTCTGCCCGGGGAGCCCTGCTCTTGGGCCACAAAGTGTCCGTGGGCCTTGATGTGCTTGCGTAGAGAGCTGGGGTCCGTGTAGCGCTTCAGGCAGCCCGCCATCTTGCAGTAGTAGGGCTTGTCCACGTAGTGGGTGCGCGTGTGCTTGAAGCGGTCGCTGGAGTTGGAGTAGCGTTTGCTGCAGCCCTCGTAGGGGCAGATGTAGGGTTTTTCTCCTGGAGAGGGGAAGGGAGATGATGGAGATGATGGAGAAGAGAGGAGAGAGAAACAGACAGCGAGAATATATCAAGTTGTGTACACACCCAAAGCCAGCTGCTCTAAATAACTCAATAACTGAATAACAGATTTAGACACAATCAGCCGGAGATAAGGAGAAGGAGAGAACAGAGAAACAAGGAGGATGTATTCTATTACTGATGGGGCTGATGGGAAAGCCAGCTGCTCTGAATAACACTGAGCAGATTCAGACACAATCAGCCTGAGATAAGAGAGGGAGATCGTAAGGAGATCCCTCCCACGATGAGCTCAGTAACTTTTATGACCGCTTTGACAGGCAGGCTGTCGAGGCTGCTGACGGCATCCCCGTGCTGAGCAGCTGTCTGAGGTCCTGGACATATCAGCATCACACCTAGCCCTTACTGCTTACTTCATATACTTATTTACCGCTGTACACACTCGACCCTTTACTGCTATTTGCAATTCTGATTGTGATGCCAAAGTGCCCTTTCGTTGTCTCAAATATGTGTCTACCCACCCTGGGAGACATTTATACAGATATAGATATTTATACAGGCTGGAATTAGGTTGCCTTACAAACACACACCCAGCTCCATGTCACGCATGTCACGCTTGAAATGAACTGCTATTCCGGTTATTTATCACTTCACTGATATTACCTCAACAGAAACATGATATTAAAGGGGAAATCCAGTATTTGTAAACCCGGGCTCTATTTGTACAAATTTGTCATTTGCCTTACAAACACACACCCAGCTCCATGTCACGCATGTCACGCTTGAAATGAACTGCTATTCCGGTTATTTATCACTTCACTGATATGACCTCAACAGAAACATGATATTAAAGGGGAAATCCGGTATTTGTAAACCCGGGCTCTATTTGTACAAATTCGTCATTTATACCGCAAAATAGGTACAAAAAGTTTTGTAATTGCTCCAGTACATCGCCTCAGTCGGCAGTCGCGAAACGGGTTGCTATGGCTGCAACGTAATCCGCAGGGACAAGTGTGCCGATCACAGTACGTCCACTAAAAGTGCTTGTTTTTGCCGCTGACAGGATCAGGTTGTTATTGGAAGTGTCTGACAACATTAGATAAAGGATCTCTACATAGATAGACCTTTGTTTAACCAGAAACAGAAGTCTGGCTCAAGGAGAAGTCTCGCTCTGAAATGTTGAAAGATGAGGTGAGTTGTTGCATGAAGATGTTAAACAAAGGTCTATCTCTCTAGGGATCATTTCCCTAATTTTATCAGGCCGTTTTGTGACTCCAAAACCTTTTGTACCTATTTTGCAGTATAAATGACGAAAAGAGGAATTCCCCTTCAAAGCTTCTGTGATGGATTATCCAGCACATTATCTTCTCACATGGTTGGCTTCTCACAGAAAGAGGGGGCAACTCTCATTGTTTTTTGTTAAAGTGGAGCAGGATTATCCACCTACTCATGTGCATTGGTTGGGCTGAGTCATTTGCGGCGCCGTGCACCAACCTGTGTGTGAGCGGGTGTGTATCTTCAGGTTCTCCAGGCGTGAGAAACTCTTGCTGCAGGTGGGACAATGGTGCGGCTTTTCGTTGGTGTGTGTGCGGATGTGGATCAGCATTTTATACCTGCAATACATGAAGCATAACCGCAATGCTACATGTTAAGGAACAAATACACACACACACACACACACACACACACACACACAGAAAACGTATACATTGTGGAAGCAGAAGTGCTGGGGGGAAGTACTAAGGCACACCAGGCACTCCAGGCCTCGGCCATGTGAACGTGGTCACCTCTCCACCGGGCCTTCACTCTCCTTCCAACACCCCATATCTTCCTCCTCTACTTGCTTTAATATGCCTTTGTCGTGACTTACTGAATCCCTGAAGTCTCTCCTGAACACCCAGTGAGTAGCTTTGGATAATGTACTGCTGAACTACGAAAGTAGAGGGGAATATCATTCAATTCGCCATCGTCTACCTGCTCCATCGGGCCCACTCCCATCCGGACAGGGCGGGCAGCACTGTGGGGATCATGTTTTTTGATTTCTCTGGTGCTTTCAACGCCATTCAGCCCACACTCCTGGGAGATAAGCTTCGGACAATGCAGGTGGACGGCCCCTCGGTGACCTGATTGGCAGACCACAGTATGTGAGGCTGCAGTGCTGCGTGTCAGGTCTGGTAGTAAGTAGTACAGGGGCACCTCAGGGGACCGTCCTGGGTCCCTTCCTGTTCCCTCTTTACACATCCGACTTCAGGTACAACACAGAGTCGTGCCACATGCAGAGGCTCTCGGGTGACTCTGTAATTGTTGGCTGTGTTAGGGGGTGAGGAGGGGGTGAGGAGGGGGAGTACAGAGGACTGGTTGGCAGTGTTGGGGAAGCTACCAATTACTTCACACTGGAAGAAGTTGAACTACAGCAAAGCTGCCCTACGGAGAAATCTAGTTGGGGTAACTAAAGCTACTTTAGTTCAAACTACTTTGTAAAAAAATGATCAAATTGACAATGTACACGTGATACGAACTTATAACAAAATATAATACAAAAAAGTCACATGCCAGCAAAACATGCCACTCAGTTGAGTTTATTGCAAAAAGTGCCCACTTGTTCACAGGTCATTCATAAACCAAAAAAATAAAATACCCCACTATTTATGGGAAAGTGCAAGAAATGTCAGCATTAGTTTCTATCAGTCAGACGCCTGCCTTCCAGAAACTAGAGTCCAGGTAGCCAGGCAACAACTTCTCTGAACATTTGTTAACACAGAGCAATAAACTGGTGATTCCTCTTCAGAATGACATTCAGGAGGTTTATCCATGATGGCGTTGTCGCCCGCCCTGGCTGCCTGACAAATGCATTTCCTGGGCATGCCTTCACAGCGGTCAGGATGAAAGAAAAAGGGGGCGGGGCTGGTCAAAGGGTGTTCAATTACAGTAGAGAAGCCTAGTTCACTACTCCCCAACTCTGCTGGTTGGTGACTCGAGTGGTGCAACCAGAATCATCTGCAGCTCAATGTGGGGGAAAAACCAAGGAGATGATGGTGGAATTCAGGTGGACTAAGGCGCCAATCACCCCCATACCCATCCGGGGGGAGGACGTAGGCTTGGTGCAGGTACCTACAGGTACCTAGGAGTGCACCTGGATAGCGAGCTGGACTGGAGTGGGAACACTGAGGCCAGAGCCGACTCCACTTCCTGAAGAGGCTTTTTCTCCTCACATTAAAATGATTCTTTATTTTTATTATTCCTATTGTGATTTTTATTCTTGTTATGTTATGTTATTCCTTGTCTTGGCTGCTGTTCCTCCCTACCCAATATGAATATGAAATATGAACTCTCCCACAGCTAGAAACCTGAAACTCCTATTCACATCATCATACCTGAACCAGACTTAAACAATGTACTGCAATGCTTGTGTGTATTTTTACTTCATTTGTAAAGAGTGTTGTATAAGTGCTATTAGTCCTGAACCAGAAAATGTACCTCAATCCTCATGAAATTATTATGGCTGCTGTCATTATGCTACTTTTCTATCTTTCCACGTGGACTAACATATGTAGAAGCTGTTTAATGTGCCATTGTCCTTTAGAAACAGGAAATACAGTTACAGGCTTCTGAAGGCAGGAAGCAGGAAGAGTAACACGTTTTGAAGCTATTTCAATCATAAAAGTATAATTATTGTATATTTAAGTTATTGACTTTTATTTATTTATTGTATATATTTATATTTATTGACTTTTACGTGCACACAGGAACTGCACTTATTACTCAACACATTTTGAATAGTTCATGTCAAAGGCGGGTAGAGCATTGAAAATAAATATAAAAAAAGGATAAAGATAAAAAAAAGAGGTTGAGTTACTTCTATAAGAATGTAAAATATAAAAAAAAAAAAAAGGGATCTGAGCATCTTAGCACCTTACCTAGCATTGAAGCCCCTCCCATTTCGAGCACAGCCCTCCCACTGGCAGCAGTACCCAGAATCCTTTTCAGGCTTGACGTGGTAGTCGTTGATGTGATCGACCAAGTCCTGCAGCGAGTCAAACAGCAGGTGGCACTGGAGGGCAGAGAGGGAGAGAGGGAGAGAGGGAGAGAGAGAGAGAGAGAGAGAGAGAGAGAGAGAGAGAGAGAGGGAGAGGGAGAGGGAGAGAGAGAGAGAGAGAGAGAGAGAGAGAGAGAGAGAGAGAGAGAGAGAGAGAGAGAGAGAGAGAGAGAGAGAGAGAGAGAGAGAGAGAGAGAGAGAGAGAGAGAGAGAGAGAGAGAGAGAGAGAGAGAGAGAGAGAGAGATATTGTTTAAACGCTGATTTCATTCAGTTACAGAGCTGGTAAAAAGTAAAGCTTCAGAAAGTAGAAATCCTAACCACGTATTTGCTCCAACCTGGCTCTTACCAAGATGAAGAGTTGTGCTAATTAGAATCACCTGGTATATGGGCTGGGTGGAGGAAAAACATGGTCAGTACTTCTACTTTCTACTTCTACTTTTTACACCCGTCAGTTGATAACGCCTAACTCTTGTCAATATTGCAAAGCTGCTTTATTTATTTGTACCACTGCTTTACTTCAGCCATGTTTCACGTAATCTACGAACGCTTTTAGGTTATCCTGTTTTAAAAGTCATTCTAAAGTGGCTCTCGATGATCTCACATCAGGAGGACCTCAAGATTCAACTTGTTGGCTCTTATCTGATCTTAACCAATGACAGAAAGAAAAAGGCGGCGGTGTTTGTGTTCACGTTCAACTCTAATCTTAACTTCAACACAATAATAATAATAATACATCTGCATCTTGTTTCGTATCCATTTACAACTTTGAGTAACTCATGTTATATTTGTAATGTTATGTATGTCTACGTTTTCTCATGGTCATTTTATTTAGCAGTACTTTAGATCCCGTACGTAGTAACTCGATATGTTTTCATCATCTGTGATTTCAACACTGGTAGCAACAACAACACCTGATCCTCTGAGCCATTGTATCGCGCCTAATATCCTCAAGACACGTGTGCACTTTAAACAGGCCTGCAGAAAACTAAATGGTAAAAGGTGCATGAAATTGAAAGCCTACTGGATTACGAACTGGGGCGACCAAAACTGCACATTTCCAAGTCCAATCGTGTCTGAGGACGAGCATGCTGGCTCAAAACCTCACATGTGCAGTGTGTGGACTCTATTCATCCTCGTCTTTTTTCATTTGTCCGCCACCTGTAAAGACCTCGTATGTGCGTGCCTTTGACTATTTTTTTCTAAGCTGATCAGTGGCCTATAAAAAACAGTCTTGGTTTGCCCTACTGCCCTACTGCCCTATCCCAAACCTTCTTCAGTTTTTTTCCCCATTGAGGTTTTTATGAGTTTGAGGGTGTCCATTTCATTTAATGGGTCATAATATGGGCGTTGTGAAGCCATTTGAGACTCTAACTGTAATTACAGGCTGTACAAAATAAACTTGAATGTCAGATTGGAAGATTTCAATGGGGTTTTTCTTTTTTTTTCGTGATGCAAGCGAACTGTTTCCATCTGATATCACTGTTCACCCTCCACCTCTCTTGTCGGTCACCTCACCTTCATCCAACGGCAGGCCAGCTGTTCGTCCAGCGAGGGCTCCGGGGACACTCGCTTCTCTCTGTTCTGACCGATGAACATGGAGGAGGGGAAGCTGTACCCCCCCGCCGGGCTCCCGATGGGCAGGAAGAACTGGTAGCCCTGTGGTGAAGCTCCGCCCTCCACACACCGGGGATGAGCCGCTTCCTGAATGAGAGATGACGGGGACATCGTGAGGAAGGACGACCTGAACGCAGAGGGTCTGTCTGTCCATCATCTAGCCTGTCTGTCTGTCTGTCTGTCTGTCCATCATCTAGCCTGTCTGTCTGTCTGTCTGTCTGTCCATCATCTAGCCTGTCTGTCTGTCTGTCTGTCCATCATGTAGCCTGTCTGTCTGTCTGTCTGTCTGTCCATCATCTAGCCTGTCTGTCTATCTGTCTGTCCATCATCTAGCCTGTCTGTCTGTCTGTCTGTCCATCATCTAGCCTGTCTGTCTGTCGGTCTGTCTGTCCATCATCTAGCCTGTCTGTCTGTCTGTCTGTCTGTCTGTCCATCATCTAGCCTGTCTGTCTATCTGTCTGTCCATCATCTAGCCTGTCTGTCTGTCTGTCTGTCCATCATCTAGCCTGTGTGTCTGTCTGTCTGTCCATCATCTAGCTTGTGTGTCTGTCTGTCTGTCAGTCTGTCTGTCTGTCCATCATCTAGCCTGTGTGTCTGTCTGTCTGTCTGTCTGTCTGTCCATCATCTAGCTTGTGTGTCTGTCTGTCTGTCTGTCTGTCTGTCTGTCTGTCTGTCCATCATCTAGCCTGTCTGTCTGTCTGTCTGTCTGTCTGTCCATCATCTAGCCTGTGTGTCTGTCTGTCTGTCCATCATCTAGCTTGTGTGTCTGTCTGTCTGTCTGTCTGTCCATCATCTAGCCTGTGTGTCTGTCTGTCTGTCTGTCTGTCTGTCCATCATCTAGCTTGTGTGTCTGTCTGTCTGTCTGTCTGTCCATCATCTAGCCTGTCTGTCTGTCTGTCTGTCTGTCTATGAGTGTACAAAGTGCTTCATGTAAGAACAGTATAAACATCACAACATGGGACCAAACGAAATAAGAGACAAAATGAAGATGAATCGTTACATAAAAATGATCGGAAGAAGCAATTGAAGAGGTATTGATTAGCTCGTCTGAGCCACGAACACTGTGTCTGCAGGATACCTAGAGGCCAGACATGGCTGACTTAAAATCAGTTCTAAAACTGACTGGGAACCAGCGTAAAGATGCTAAGATCTTTGTTTAGCACCAGTTCAGATCCTGAGAAGACAAGAAGTTGACTTTTGACTGAGGAAGGTGTCAAGGGAGCTAAGCTAGTCTAAACGAGATGATATGAAAACCTAAATGACCTTCTCCAGATGGGCTGAGGATAAAAGCACCGTACTGAAATCCATGCACTGAAAGACACTGGGCCGAGCTGCTGGCCGCTGATTGGCTGGCAGACGGGATAACTAGTTTGATCTGGAATAAAGTTCTCAGATTTGCTGTCATTAAGCTGTAAAAGGTTCTGAGACATCAGCACTTTTTGATGAAGACAGTGAGGAGACCGGTCTGCAGTGATTTAGGATGGCAGCGTTGAGGCTGGGTCTCTTCAAAAGACCTTGAACTATTGCATTTTTGAAAGTCGGGGAAGTCCCGGTGGCCGGCCGAGCTGCTCATGGTCGATAAAACGCTGAACCAACTGAATCAAAGAGCTCTTTGAGGAACAACATCTGGGGGACAGGACTCATATGACTAACAGCCTCCTTTAAAAATGATAAGGGAAATAAGTCAATTTCAAGTCAAGACATTTTAAAGAGCAGTTAACAGATAAGTCCTGGTGGGGGGGGGGGGGGGTGGTGTCTATAATCCAACCTCAACAAAGTAGCCCTGTGTTTGATGTTTTTACCCTTCAAGCTAGGCTAGGATTTGATTTGGACAGAGGCGCTGGGTGGCTGGGTGCAGACAAATTACATTCACTCTCAGTCTCCCAATTCAATTCAGTCCTGTTGAAAATGAGTGGAACGTATCGGTCCTGTTCTGGAAAGACTGCGGCCATGCCTATGCACAAGATCGACTGATGACATGCACACACACACACACACACACACACACACACACAGATTTCCTTGAGTGAAATTATTGTCAGACACTTCCATTGAGCTGAACCTCCATTTGAATTCACGAGCAGCAGATGCAAGCGAAGCCCAACGACATGGAGGTGCAGCGACGTGATGTGAAGGACGGGACTCACCCTGGAGAAGAGATGGGGCAGGGGGCTGCCGCTGCTGTGAGGGGAGCCCAGGGGTGAGGAGGAAGAGGGGGAGGAGGGCGATGACGGTGAAGGGGAGAGGGAGGAGGTGTGGCGGGAGGACGGGGACAGGCTGAGGTCCATGGCCGGGGGGGTGAAGCAGGACCTGGGTCTCCCCTGGGAGGAGGACTGGGAATCTGCAGGAGGAGGAAGAGGAAGCGCTCAGACATCTGCAAACCTTTTTATTTACACTCTTTTTATTACTTTTTATTATTTTTAATTTATTATTTTTATTTGTATCCACTTTTTATTCTTATTTCATTTTTCTTTAAATTATTTTATTCTTTTACTTATACGATCTTCTCTTTTTACACCCCTTGCACTGTGTGGTTTATCTTTTATTTATTATTATTATTGTTATTTGTATTGTTATTCATTGTTTTATTTCTTTTTCTTTTCTATTTTTAATTTTTATTTTTAATTGTGCTGTGCCGATTTGTTAAAGCACTTTGAGCTACATTCTGTATGAAAGGTGCTATACAAATAGTTTATTATTATTATTATTATTATTAATAAATATTAAGGTATCCCGCTGTTCACGGGCATTTGTGACACCTCAAAAAAACTGGACAATATCCCATGTAGTTGGAGGAGACCTGTGAGTTGACCTGTGAGTTGACCTGTGAGTTGACCTGTGAGTTGACCTGTGAGTTGACCTGTGAGTTGACCTGTGAGTTGACCAGTCAGTTGATGGCTGACGTGGCTCTACAGAGTGCAGAGACCCAGTCGGTCAAAAAAAGTTTAAACTGGTTGAAACTTTTGACGGAGCGGAGGCAAACGTCATCCGGCTAATGGACTTCATCAGCCAATGAGGCGGTCTGTTCTACAACACACCTGCAGGGAAAAGACTGAAGGAGCAGATCATCACCGCGGTCTGTAACCCGGCGCTTCAATTTCAAAGCATTTCAACATGGCGGGCGGTCAAACTGCTCAAACTGGCCTTGTAGGTTTGTTTTATTCCTCTCGCTCGTTCGTTCTAACGAGGTGGTTTCAACACATCACTTGTTTTTTTGTGAATTTGACAACATTCCTGAGAAGCCCAGCCCTGCCTATGTGGTCCTGGGGAACCCCGTCTGGTAACTGTCTCGATGTCTTGATCATGAAACCTCTGATCAGTATTGTCAATCTTATCCATCCTGGTGGTAACTTCAGTTATCCCTCACTGCCACTTGGGGGTGCCAAAGCGCCCAGTTGCCTAGTGCATCTTTAAACTAATATTAATTTTGCTGCAGAACCCCTAGAAACCCCCCCACCCCCCCCCAAGGACCCCCTGCGGTCCCTGGACCCCAGTTTGGGAACCATTGACACCCTGTATGTATCACAGAGAGAGAAAGGCCACCGGGAAAGGTCACAGAGGGCAAAAGGGCAAAAGGGCAAAAAGATTAAAAGAGTAAGAAATAGCAAAAAAAAAAAAAAAAAAAACGAGCCACCGGGAGCCGAGCCCAGATTACAGACGCTCCGCACACCAACACCCTCACGACGGACTGTGACGGTCTTTGTGGCGGTGGAGGATGTACTTAATGTCAGAGTCATGCTCCTCCGGTTAGGAGCCACGCTGACGACACTCGGGGGACAAAGTGAGTCTCTGTGTGTCTGAGGGCAGAAGAGAGCTGCCATTCACTGCTCCTACAATATTATGTTACTGGGACAGAGAGAGAGAGAGCTTATTACGCTATTGCATTATGCCTGGATGACCACAACATGGTGACGGTGAGGGCATGTCCTTTAGAGAGATGGAGCATAGAGAGAGAAAGTGCGTTGGTATGTGTCTGGCTTTAAATGTGTTCTCCGTCAACGTCCCCGGTTAAATAAAGATTCAAAAACATCTTACCCGGGGATGATGGTGGTGATGGGAAGGTCGTGCATAGCAGCCGTGGCCGGGCGGCGCTGAGGGGGGGCGCAGATGGAGGCGGAGCAAACCCGCTTCCCTAACCTCGCCGTCCCATTGGTCCTCCCCCCCGAGGGAAGCTTCAAGTCCAGCGGCTCGTCCAATGACAGCATGGCGGCTCGGTGACTCCCGCCCACCTGGGGAGAGGGAACCAGTAAAAGTGTTTTTTGTTTTTTTTAAGTAACCACGTCCAGAGTTTGTCTGCTGTAAAGTTTTGCGGGTTCCCATGCTGTCTTCTGATCACTTTCACTTTTTGAAACTGAGAAACTCGATCAGCTTCTTCTTTCATTTCAGTTTTTTTTCATGTCATTTTAAATAATCGTAACAGCCGAACATCTTCTGACTCGAGTTATAAACACTGTGTATGAATATCCCCATCGTCTTCTTCTCTACCTCCTCTCACACCGCTCCATCCTCTGCCATGCTCTACCTCCCATTCCTAAGAAGTTGACCCACGAGTCTCTTATGGGTGCTGACCCGCTAGAGGAAGTCCCGCCCCTTCCCTCACGGCGGAGTGAGAGAAGTCTGATCTGTCAGTCAAACAAACGTCTGCCACCTGGTCGCTTGACGGCAACCGGCAAGCGACAGTCCTGCATCAGTCCTGCATCAGGGAAGCAAAATAATGTTGCACCCCGATGCCACTGACATCAGTGCATAGTAGAGGGAGAGTTAGATGTGGAGTGACGGCAGAGCCCGGTGACCAGGGTGGAAATGAACACCAGTCAGCAGCCACATGCTAATACATATAATACAATATAAAAAATACATCTTCTCTGTGGCCGGTAAACCTGTCAGACAGCACACGATCATTCGGAGCTTGTTTGCTGTTCTAAAAAGCAATTTTAAGAAACTAGTGAGCCGAGTGAAAACCTCATATCTCCAAAAATGTCAACTTTTCCAGAACGAAGAAAAGCAGCTTTGTTTTCAGCTTGACCACCGTGCATTTTTGAGTTGATCCAACGGGTTTGGAAACGGTTTCACAAGAACCAAGAACGGTAGAATTGTCCCATAACCCACAGAGGAGCGTGAAATCCTACACTAAAGCTGAAACATGAAAATGAAGGATTGGAGTTACGAGGTTTTTTTTTAAATATATATATGACGACAGCAATAGGTGTGACATGTCAGTCTGACGTTTCTCCTACTGGGATCGCGTCAAAAACATGAAGCTTTCAGAAAGTGAATCGTATGAAAACAGAGAATGTTACTGCAGTTGCAAAAGTGAGGTAAAAGTACACAACCTCAAATTGTCTTTAGGTATTTGGAAACAGCAGATACGTGGTTCTCTAGCCGTGGGATTCAAATGCTTTTATTGAAACGTTTGATTTGATTTGACATCGTTGGAATCCAGATATAATCCCTTGGCCTCAGCGGTGCAAAGTTGTCCTCCTAGCTTAACTGATTACATTTTGCATTACATGTTAGCGCTCACTCGTAACAGTGAGGGAAACAGTAAAAAAAAAAAAAAAATCTCAAACGTCTAGATGAGAGATGAGATCTAGGTGAGAGTGTTGTGGGGAATCCTCTGAGAATCATGACGATGTGGGTTTTTCACTGCGATCCTCAACATTTCTGTGGGGACAGCTTCATTGTGGCTTCAGGCTTAACAAGGTTTCTGCAGTACTTTTCCACCCTCAGTGGTGTGACGGTCTGGGGTGAAGCATGAGACAAAAACCTAACTGGACTCCGTGACTCAACTCAAGAGTTTCTTTAAGTAACCGAGTGACTCAAGACCCAGATATCTACTTCAAAAAGCAAAAAAAAATACCACCGAGGAGACCGAAGGCTGCAACACTGCAACCGGTTGTTGGACTCGCTGAACTGCTAACCAAACCTGCGGGGGAAATGCACGGCCATTTTTTTTTTTTTTTTTTTAAACATTTATTTACCCAGGGGAAGTTAACTGAGCACGCACGCTGTTTTTCAGTAACTGTTACGCAACATTCACACCTGGGAGCTGCCCGGCACATCCACAGCCTTCCACTGCTGACCGCTGAGCAGCTCCACGTGGAGGAGAGAGGGCTTCAGGTGACATAGCACACCCCCCCCCCCCGGCGGCCATGTTGGAGGTCCTCGGCTCTTGGCCTCTTAGCCTTTTGTCTATTTGTCATCAATTATTTGTCTTAGCTCTTGTTTATTGGCTCTTGTTTATTTGATACACTTATTTGTCTTAGCTCTTGCTCATTTGATTTTCTTATTTGTCTCATTTGTAGGTAAAAAGTAGGTTGCTAACTAATTGCACTCTTACATTAACACTAGTTCTGCTCTTAGTTGCTTGTTTAGGAAGGAAATGCACTTGTGATTTCTGGTGACTAGTAGTTCTCTACCTATGTTGAATACACTTATTGTAAGTCGCTTTGGATAAAAGCGTCTGCTAAATGACTGTAATGTAACGTAATGTAACGTAATGTAATGTAATGTTGGGGCGACTGTGGCTGTGAACGGTTGTAAACGTATAACAGAAATAAACTGACCTGGGTCATTTCGGTGCTATTTTTGACTTGCTAACAGTTTGATCAGGTTAACTAGCTGACTCTTCTCCAACTCCAACTCAGAGTGTTCTGGAGGACTAGGGCTGAAGACTAGACCGTTTACCGAGTCACAGTAACACTTGGGAGACAAAACCCTCCCACGTCAGTAACCTGCGCCCACACCACGGCAGCCTTCCTCAGGTATTCTCTCTTTAGATCCAGGCGTTATTCCGCCGGACCTCCACGTCGGCGCCAGATGCCGGTTGCTCGGCGATGTGTGATGCAACTGCAAAAAACCGGGGCAGTCGGCGTGTCCTGCTGAAGGGCACCTCAACGCTAGCTGGGCACCTCAACGCTAGCCGAGCAGGAGGGAGGAGTCGTTTTCATTCACTTTCACTACCTCGATTTTTTTTCCCCAGCCGGTTTTGGGTTTCAAACCAGCGACCTCCCCTCTAACCTATAGGTCTGCCGTCGCCACAACTTCTTCCACAATCGCCGACAGGACCCCCCCCGCCCCCCCCGCCCCCCACCCCCCCGACATAATATGAAGCAGAGGCTAAACCACAATGAAGTCAGTGTTTAAGTTCTTGTGCCGGCGTGCCAACTCACCACGCTGGTTTCACATTCCGCAGCAAAACCTCACCGACGTCTCACACGCACACGCTGCTATTCGGGGGTATTGTGGAGGCACGCACACACCGGACCATATGTACGGAGGCACGCATGCATGCTCCGCTCACACCAGCAGGCATGCGCAAACCTCGTAACTACACGTGAGCCCGCCCCCCCCCCCCCCCCACCCTCCACCTCCACCTCCTCCTCCACCTCCCTCTCCTTTCCCTCAGTGACCTCCGTTTGGGCAGCGTGCCCAGACCCTCTTATGGATCCCCTACCACCTAGCAAAACACATACTTTGGGGCGTGCACACACACACACACACACACACACACAGTCACACTTATATTCTAAACACATGCAAGGATTTTTTTTTTACACAAACACACACACACACACACTCACATATACTTGTGCATGTGCATATATGCAACTCAAGCACATCCACACTCTGAACACATGTGAGCTCTGCAGCTTTTTCACACACTTACCATAATGTATACACATGCACACACATGTATACACACACACACACACACACACACACTTGCACATGCGAATACACACACACAGTCACACATTTTCAACATACACTAAACCTTTTACACACATACATGTACAGTATAGACTCACACACACACACACACACACAGGGCGCTGCGGGTGCCCCCTGGGGTGTATGACACACACACACACACACATGCGCGCACACACACACACACACACGCCCTGCACGAGGGATTCTTTCCTCCTCAGACAGGAAACCTTCGTTTCCACGGCGCCCTGAGCTGGCCTCTCCCTCGCCCTCTTTTACTCCTTCTCTCTCTCCCTCCCTCCCTCCCTCCCTCCCTCCCTCCTTCTGACTCCTTCCTGTGGTTTTCCTCTCCCAGTCCTCCAGCAGAGCATACCTCTCCTCTGTGTTGCTCTGTTTTCCTCCCCTCTCCTCCCACTCCCTTGTACTGCTTCACCCATGAACTCTCCTTTTTTTTTTCCTCCTCTACTTTTTCTTCTCTCTGTACTTTAATCTCTCTCTCTCGTTTCTCTCGTTCATTTGACATCATTCCTCCGCAAAGTCGCACCTTTGATCCTCCTCTTCTTTCTACACTTCATTTCTTCCATCGTAGTGTATTCCCACAGATGCATGCGCTACGTTACAAAATGAAGTCATCGCATCACTTCCTCCTCTTCCCCTCCGTCCTCTCCGATAAAAAAAAAAAACCCACCTAGATATTAACCGAGAAAACCGAGACACGTTAGCGAAAGTTTTTTGGGGGGAGTGAATCTCGGCGTGTGTGATGCGTGAGGAGAGGGAGGTCCAGGGGGAGGAGGAGGAGGTGCGATGGAAAAAGGCCCCGTCGCTCCAGGATCGATGCTCGGCCCGTCGTTTTCTAACGGGTTAGATCCCTTGATCTTTTCCGTCCCTACGTCCTTATAAGGTATTACGCAATGCCACTGCAACGGCAACGGATGACAGGAGGCTTTGTTTTTGTGACTTGGGGAGGCACACAGACGTAGTGGGGCGAGAGAGAGAGAGAGAGAGAGAGAGAGAGAGAGAGAGAGAGAGGCCGGGGTGCATGGGGATGGACTCGGTTGAAACTGGACCTGTTTGAACAGTAAATAGCAGGGAGCGTTTCAGTGTGCAAAAACAAAAGGAGAGTGGTTTAAGTTCATGAGAGGGATTCAAAGGGACATAGGGGGAGGAATGAGGGAGGAAAAGGGGTGAGGGGGTGGGGTGGGGGGGGGGTGGAGGATAGAGGCATGAAGAAAACAGTAGGGGGCGGGACTTCTTACCTACAGCCAGAAACCACACACACACCCTACCGAGATGTTGGCGGACGTTTTTCAGGAAGGAAGAAACGTGAAAATTTGCTCGTATTTTTCCCCAATTATCCAGTAGGTATCTGACGGGTTTCAAGGGGCCCCCCGGGGGTCAGGAAGCCCACGCCACACATAAACGATACATGATTAGCTCTCAATACGACGTAAGAAAACAAAAACCCAGCCGGTGAGCGTTGGTGGAAAAAACCTTTTCCATGTTGTTCAATGTGAACGTGTCACACGGTACACGGTCACAGGACGTCCTCTGTGACAAAAAAAGGGATGACAAATGGTTTCATAAATGGTTCGGGGATGACAAATGGCTCCGTGAAGAGAGACTGAAGGAGGGCAGTTAGTGATATTAGAGAGAGGTAGAACGGGTGGAGGAGGAAGGAGAGAAACTGTGGGAGTCAGGCGTTTCCTCTCCTCGCAGTTTTCCCATTATTTCTCTCAGTATTATCCTCCCCCTCTCTCTCTCTCTCCCCCCCCTCTCTCTCTCTCCTCTCCCTCTCTTTCGCCTCAGCAGTGCTAAGTGATGCAACTCTGCAGCCCCAGTCTGCAATAGCCGCCGTTAGCGCCTGCACTGTTTCTCACACTGACACTGGCGTCTCCGTCTACTTGAGGTATTACCACAGGGATTATCGCCCCTCTGGTTTCCTCTGCTCTCTTTCCACACTCTACATCATCTCTCCTTTTAATTTCGAGACTTGAGGCTCAACTTTTTTTTTTAAACGTCGCAGAAAAAAAAGTTCCTTGTCAGTGATAAAGACTCAGTTTGCGCGGCTGTTATTTAAAACTTCACAGCAGCGCCACCGTTGGGATTTAACGCTCCCAAAACTCAAAAGAGTGCAAGGATGGGGATTTTTTTTTTGCATTGCCTCGCGTCTGTGTTTGTGTGTGTGTGTGCGTGTGTGTGTGTGTGTGTGTGTGTGTGTGTGTGTGTGTGTGTGTGTGTGTGTGTGTCAGGGGGAGCTGGCAAAAGACCTGGACCTGCCATATCATAGTTACAGTATGACACATGGGGTGGGTGGGTAGAAAAGCACCAGATGTGTGGAGAAGGAGGCGGATTTGGAGGGTGTGTGTGTGTTGTAGTGTGTGTAGTGTGTGTGTGTGTGTGTGTGTGTG
>JAXDDW010000277.1:130000-210746 GCA_034670385.1 Hoplostethus mediterraneus | reverse complement strand
GTCATTCTCATCTCCCTCGCCCTCCTCATATCCCCCTCATCATTATATCCTCATCTCTCCTTCCCCTCGTAGACAGAGTGACCCCTATCCTTTCAGGCATCTTCTCTCTCTCTCTCTCTCTCTCTCTCTCTCTCTCTCTCTCTCTCTCTCTCTCTCTCTCTCTCTCTCTCTCTCTCTCTCTCTCTCTCTCTCTCTCTCTCTCTCTCTCTCTCTCTCTCTCTCTCTCTCTCTCTCTCTCTCTCTCTCTCTCTCTCTCTCTCTCTCTCTCTCTCTCTCTCCTGGGTAAACACTGACCCGAGCCTCGATCATCCTCTTGTCATTTTGTCATCATTATGCCCCCGAGCCGAGCCTCTCTCAATCTTTCCCTCCTCTCCTCCCCTTCTTCTTCTTCTCGTCCCTCCCTTCCTCCTCCTCGCTTCCCACCCTCGTCTCCTGCTGTTTCTCCGAGACCCCGCCCCCCCTCCTCTCCCTCCCTCCCTCCCTCAACCTCCCCACCCCCCCACCCCCATCTCTATTTCTCCTTCAAGACACAACACCCTTCTCTCAATATCCATCCCTCCTTCCACCTTGCTCCCTCAGACAGATTGACCCCCCACATCTGTCATTCAGTTGTTTTGCTGCGAGACCTCCCTCTGCCGCTCTATCCATCATTCCCTCCCTCTATCGCTCTATCGCTCTCTTCTTTCTTCGCCCTCCCTTTATTTCTCCATAAGACAGATATATCCCTCCCTTCCCTTCTCCCCGCTTACTTCTCTCCCTCTCGTCTACCTCTCCATCCCCCCCCATCCCTCCATCTCATCCACCTCTGTAACCAAGGTTTGGCTCAGCATCTTCCAATTACACCTCCTTCCATCCTTCCATCCTTCCATCCGTGCCTCTGCCTCTATCTCCTTCAGTCTTTTCCACTGCAGTGTGTTTTTCCTCTAGTCTCCATCCCTCCTAGGAAAAAAGGTACGACAGAGGCCGGTCTAAATCCATTTCTCTCCCTCCTCCTCCTCCTCCCCCCTCTCCCTCACTTTCTCCACAGAAGTCTCCAAGAGAGAGAAAGAAATCAGCCGGTCTGTGTCTTGTCACACCTGAAGCACTTCTGCCGTTGCTATGCCTCCGTTCCTCCGTTCCTCCGTCCTCCACCCCTTTGCCATCATCGTTCCATCACACATCACCCCTTGCTCTCCGTCGCTCTTCCATTATTCATTCAGACCCTTTTGTCCCGTCCCCTCTGCTTTTGTTTCAACCCCCCCCCCGTCACGATGACTGATGCGGCCACGATTTGCTTTGTTATTCTAAACGCTTCAAACTCGGAGTCCCGTACTGTATTTTAACCCTTTGCGTCCCGAATGGATTTTTTTTTCTTTCGCTGATACAGCCAAGATCCGATCGCTGCCACTTACAGGCAGGAAATTGGAGAGTGTGTGTGTGTGTGTGTGTGTGTGTGTGTGTGTGTGTGTGCGTGCGCAGAATTGAGTGCCAACGGGGGGGGGTTCAAATTCAGATCGGTTCCTGTGCGGATCCAAACCCCCCGCACCTTGTATACTACAGCGTTTGGCACCGCAGGGATTTCTGGGCAACGGTGTGTCAAGCCCCGCTGCCTTGCCAACTCTGTACTCTCTGCACTTCAGCTCCCTCCCCCCGACCCCCCCCGACCCCCCCCGACCCCCCACCCCGCGTTCACATTCTCCTCAACGAGAACAAATTGGCTTTTGTTCAGACTCAGAAGAGTATACCCGCCACAGGCTGGCAGAATAGTCAATATTACAACATCGGGGTCATCCACGCCTTCAAAATTTCAGAGGATGCACAAAGAAGCACGTGGAAGCAAATGTATTTTTTTTTGTTTGTTTTCGAGTTCAGAAGGAAACTGACTGACTGCCTCTATTTACTTCTATTGTGCAGTTTTGCAGGTGTCATATAAGGTTAACGCCG
Organism: Hoplostethus mediterraneus; assembly: GCA_034670385.1. Lineage (NCBI taxonomy): Eukaryota > Metazoa > Chordata > Actinopteri > Trachichthyiformes > Trachichthyidae > Hoplostethus > Hoplostethus mediterraneus. The sequence goes on along the minus strand of JAXDDW010000277.1, from coordinate 208,823 downwards.
CTGTGCCAATCTGCACGTTTGAGTTGAGATGTTGTAATTAGACGCAGGTTCTGTTTGGAGGATGTTGGTTTCCCCCTCTAATCACGCGCGCTACTCCGCTGCTTTTTCCTGTAATTTAGACTTTTTTTTTTGCTGTATTCTGAATGGAGGCATTGCCAAGCGCTGCTCCGGAGAGTGTGAGGAAACCGTGAAGGCAGCGAGGGCCAAACGCTGTCCATTTGAGGGGAGGGAGAGGTTAAGGGTAGAAAGCCTGTGTGTGTGTGTGTGTGTGTGTGTGTGTGTGTGTGTGTGTGTGTGTGTGTGTGTGTGTGTGTGTGTGTGTGTGTGTGTGTGTGTGTGTGTGTGTGTGTGTGTGTGTCTGTGTGTTTTAGGCTTGCATCGCCCCATTAGCCTAGTTATTTAGTTATCTGTTCCTCATCATGCCCCGCCTACCTAAACACTTCCTGGCAACAAGGAGGGCTTGACTGTAATGGGCCCCGGGCCAGCAGGAGGTAGTGTGTGTGTGTGTGTGTGTGTGTGTGTGTATATCTTTTTGTTTTGTCGCTATTAAGTACGTATATAAGTGAGAAAGTGTGTGTAAGAACTAAAAGTGTGTGTGTGTGTGTGTGTACATGCCAGCCCAAGTGCCCTATTCCCTGCCTGAAGCCAAGTCCCTTTGCGAGGTGTAATTTTGACCAGATGGTACGCAACGTGACACACTTAAACCAAACATACTGTATCCCAATCCCCACACACACACACACACACACACACACACACACACACACACACACACACACACACACACACACACACACACACACACACACACACACACACACACACACACACTCCAGGCATTACAACACAATGTGGTATTCTTCCGTACAACTCCCCTCTTGCTGATCAGAATGAGATTTAGATGCAAAGCCAAAGCAAAGCTGTGCAGAAATCGAGAGGGGCTTAGAGAGACCGGCTGTGTGTGTGTGTGTGTGTGTGTGTGTGTGTGTGTGTGTGTGTGTGTAAAGGGAAAGTCTACAAACATATACCTACATATCCAAAAATCTGTCTCCATTTCACTGACATGAGACATACACACACAACTAAGCACATGCATTTTCTCATACACACACACACACACACACACACACACAAATCCAACCCGCATTAATAGCAGTGTAAACTTCATCCTGTTCCCTAACAGCCTCATTCATCGACAGACCTGACACCCCGTCTCTCTCTCCCCCCTCAAACACACTCCCAGTGCTTCTTAATGTAATAGTGTTGTAATGTGGGTAATTGGCTCTTCACCGCTGCAATCTATTGTGGTGGATGAGACCACAACTGGCAACCCATTACCCACACAGAGTTTCTGTTTTTTTCTTTTTTGTTTTTGTAGGTAGATAGAGATAGATAGATAGATAGATAGATAGATAGATAGATAGATAGATAGATAGATAGATAGATAGATAGATAGATAGATAGATAGATAGATAGATAGATAGATAGATAGATAGATAGACAGACAGACAGACAGACAGACAGACAGACAGACAGACAGACAGACAGACAGACAGACAGACAGACAGACAGACAGACAGACAGACAGACAGACAGACAGACAGACAGACAGACAGACAGACAGACAGACAGACAGACAGACAGACAGACAGACAGACAGACAGACAGACAGACAGACAGACAGACAGACAGACAGACAGACAGACAGACAGACAGACAGACAGACAGACAGACAGACAGACAGACAGACAGACAGACAGACAGACAGACAGACAGACAGACAGACAGACAGACAGACAGACAGATAGATAGATAGATAGATAGATAGACAGATAGATAGATAGATAGATAGATATGCCCTGCAGAAACCTTGCAAAATGTTGCTTTTTCCCTCCTCCTACATTTCACAATGAATTTTTGTGTTGGGGTCATGGGTCACACAGCGGTTAGCTCTCATTTTCAGTAAAAAATAAATAAAAAAATGGAGCTATGAGGACAAGAGAGTGCACGCCGCATTGGGCATGAACTGTAGATTGTAATGGTATGTGACTGCTTTGCACACAGTGGTCAGTTGCGGTTTTAACAAAACGGAACGGAGCAAATATGGCTACTGACCAGCCACAAAACACCCCGCGCCCGAGTGTCTCGTACTTCACAGAGACCGTTGAGGAGGAGCGAGGCAACGGGAGGGGAAGGAGGCAGAGATTGGGTGACGTTAAAAAAGGGATATTCCGCTGAGTTTGAGCCAGTTTTTAAGCCTCCATAGGAAGCAGCGGATCCGCCGTCACTGCCGGCGTTCAATTTGACAACTGCGGTCTTGAAGTACTACTCGAAGTACCAATAATATCAGGGGTTGAATTTCAAGCGCGAGAAGGAAAAGGAAGCGAGCCGTGTTGGGAAACGGGAGAGAGGATGGAGGGGTGGGAGAGGAAAGGTTACCGGGCAGCAGGAGTAGAGTGAACCCTCGTTGTTGCCCAGCGTGCACGTTCCACGCATTTAAAGACGAATTGTCGATATCAGCGATGTTTTCATTACTGACTTGAAATACTGAATACAAGAACAAATAAATAAATAAATAAATAAATAAATTGCTATGCTTGACATTTTCCGTGAATCCGGGTGGCGGCGATAGCTAATTGCCATTATGGAAAAGCCATTTTCCCCCAGAACAAAAGTAATCCTGCCACAGTCGGCTGACGATGTCGACTTTAAAAAAGCTCACTGGTCCGTAATGAGTTCTATTCTTAGCGGGTTTCTAACGATGAGGCATGAAACCATAACGGGAAGAAACAACAGCAGCAGCCCCTTAGCTGTTGGGGTGTGTGTGTGTGTGTGTGTGTGTGTGTGCAGTCTGCCATGACACGTTCCTGTCTATGGCCAGCTAGGCACGTGTGTGTGTGTGTGTGTGAAGGCAAACAGCGGGCTATAAAGATGCTTTACGGTTTTTCCCGAAGCACTGACCTTTACAGAAACCCGCCGATCTGTTCAAAACATGATATACGGGCGTGTGTGTGTGTGTGTGTGCACGCTTGCCCTGTTTCTATGCATGTATGTGTGTGTGTGTGAGATGTGATACACTGCTCTCCCACCAGCCATCATTAGGCTTGACGTACAGCCAAATGTCATTAAGCACGGGTGACTGCGTGATTTACCGTCAGAGATATAATAGACTAGCTACTGTAATGAAGTGGATGTGGGACGGGGGTGGGAGGAGGTAAACACCGCGACGATGACGATGCTGACAATTACAGTCAAGACAGCGATGATGAAATCGACGCTGAAAGAGCAGATGCATGCAAACGTGGTGGGAGGAGGAAGAGGAAGAGGAGGGAGGAAGAGAGCAATTACAGACTGCTGCCGTAGGAAAGTTCAACATACGACGCAGGCGCTGCTGGAGGGAGTGGATGGTGATGGTGATGGTGGTGATGATGATGATGCTGCTGATGATGGTAAACCGAGCGACCCAGGTTCAAGTCCCGCCCCCCCCCCCCCCCCCCAAAGCAAGACAGTGAATCCCTACCAGCTTGTTCTGTAGCCGACCTCTGACCTCCCCAGATGTGGCCCGCGTGTGAAAAAGACACTTATATACCTATACGAAGATTTAAAGGTTTCACGTCGTTTCTAGAACGACGAGGAAGAACAGGAGGAGGCGATGGGTCAGGGGAAGGAGGGATTTTAGGGAGGATGAGGAAAAGAAAGAAAGGAACGAGGGTAGATGAGAACTGGAAGGTTTTTCTGGGAGCACTAGAGGGTAAAAGCAACGTGGAGCGAGACATTGTCTGAATTTATCATGTCATCGCCCCCCAACACACACACACATTTATGCTTTAACTGGTGCAATATGATCCTAACTGGAGCAATACAGAATTTTATTTATTTACTTGACTAAGTATTTATTTCTGCTTTGCACTGCTGATATACACAATACTGAAACTTGTCTTTTTTAATACCATGCAGCTTCTCGTTTAGAGAGAGTAGCCTACAGCTACTGAACTGAGCTGAACTCTTACACACACACACACACACACACACACACACACACACACACACACACACACACACACACACACACACACACACACACACACACACACACACACACACACACACACACACACACACACACACACACACACACACACACACACACACACACACACACACACACACACACACACACACACACACACACACACACACACGGGGTCAAACCCAGTCTGACTCTGCCCCCTGATGGCAGACACCCTAAACTACACGTCAGTGGAACGATGCGCACTAGGGACAGGAGTCACCTCATGAGCAACTGTGTTTTCTATCCACCCTGACTGAAACATTGGACTTCACTTTTCATAAGGAGGCAGAAAGATTTGATCATCTTTGGGTCAGCTGAGTTACTTTTATTGGCTTGCAAAATAACAGCAGGTCTAGAAAGAAGCCCCTTACTTCAATTTCCACACCAAAACTGTTGCTGCTTTAGATGCTGAAACATTTTCTGCTATTAAAAATCCACTGCAGCTGCTGGAACTATCAGAAAAACTACATCAAATCACGTTTATTTGTACAGCCCTTAATCACCGTTCCAGTCTCAACGGGCTTCACAGTGCCCAAAGTGTGAAAACAATAAATGTTAGTACTAGACTTCCCCCAGGCTGAGACCCTCACAGAGGACCAGGAAAAACTCCTTAAAACCTTTTAGGGGAAAAATGGAAGAAACCTTGGGAGGGATCGCCCTACGTTCAAACCTCTATCGCCAATGGTGTTAAAGTGTCCTTAAGCGTGTGTCGTGTCCTCTTTGCAGCCACAGAACGGAAAGGTCCCGCAGCAGGGCTGCAGCCAGGGTCGCCACAGGATCTTCTCCCAGGTCATCTGGTTGGGAACGCCGCCGGGCGCCAGTGTGTCCTCCAGCGTTTCCCGGTGCACCTCCGCGGCTCCGGCCGTCCGCGCCAGGATTTCGGCGAATCGCGGCTCGGTGTCGGGCGTCAGCGGGCGGGACTCCGAGGGGTCGCGGAAAAGGTCGTAGACCAGCGGGGGGTCGTGGTGCGTCACGTGGTCGCCGTGGCACATGCAGATCCCGGTGCGGTAGCAGCCGCCGGCTCCCGGGGGGAAGAAGTTGGGAGTGAAGAAGTGCACCTTGAAGATGGAGTTGCCTGGAGACACACACACACACACTTTTACTTTCATGTGTTTTCATGTACTGCATAGTCATTATCCATTTTTTCACGACATTATACTTTCCCTGAATATAACTATGTCTATCTGTGTAATGTACAGTACCAGTCAAAAGTTTGGACACACCTGTTTCTGTTTCTCATGATCTTAAAGACATTTTGATATAAAGGCTTGATGCTTAAATGCTTGAAATGTTCTTAGACAAATAGAGAAGTTGATGCCTGTGTATGAATTTATTTTCAAAACTTACATTTGAATTAAATTGAAATGCACCCCCAACAAGTAGTTTTCATTTAGACTTTAGAGGTGGAGAATGTTGAACCACAATGATTAAATCATCATTTTAAACACTCACATAGTGATTGTGGCCTTTAAAAGTTCATTTGTGGAATTTCTTTGCTTGTTAATGCCAAAGGGTTTCTACTTTGAAGAATCTAAAACATAAGATAGTTTTTAGTTTTGTTTTTATTTTTTGGTCACTGCATAATTCCTTTTGTGTTATTTCACAGTTTTGATGACTTTACTATTATTCTAAAATAGTGGAAAATTGTAAAAAAAAATAAAGAAAAAACCCTTTCTATGAGTAAGTGTGTCCAAACTTTTGACTGGTAGTGTGTAACATGTGAGTGTGTGTACTCACTGCCGGGCGGGTGCCAGCGTGCTGCGTTCAGGTACGCGCCGCAGTAGTGGAACATGAACTCGTGCTCCGAGCGCTCTGCCCTCCCCTCTAACAGCGGCATGAGGTTATAGCCGTCTAACAGCCTGAGAGAGGGTCCGGTAGAGAGAGAGAGAGAGAGAGTGGGGGCGAGAGAGACGGGGTTGGACAGGACGGGACAAAAAAGATTCGCTTAAAAGATGAAAGTCGACAGAGCTGCGCGAACACAACATGCGTCCACATCGCAAGAGAGAAAAAACAAAAAATTTGTACCTGTCTGGTCGCGTGTCCCCGGCCAGATGTTTGAGCGTGGGGTACAGGTCCATGAGGCTGGTGGGCTCGTGCACCACCCTCCCCGCGGGCAGTCGGCCGGGCCAGCGGAATATGCCGGGCACTCGGATGCCCCCCTCCCACCCCGCCATGGCCTTCCCGCCTAGATGGGGGGAGAGGACGAGGAGGAAAAAGGACACGTGGTCATCGTCTCCATTCCCAGCAGCAAAATGCACTGTTAAATTTACACGCGTGCACACACACACACACACACACTTCATGAAAGATCAAACTGCAGCATTAATACTGTGTCTTAAATTGTATCCCCACCCGGTGATTCAAGGTTTTTCCATTTTACACCCTGAAAGTCCCTGAAAAGTGCTAAAAAACCCAAACTTTGTATTATACTGAATGCAAATGCTGTTATTGGGAGGAGAGGAGTGAGAAAAAGAGAGAAGGAATCACACGGCATACATTTGCATTTGATTGTGTCTCGAGAAAAATGGGTCCGAGTCTGCAAACACGTCTTTTCAAATCGTGTAAAAAAGCCGCCTTATCGACTTTACAGACGCCGCGTCGTGGATTTCGATTCGCCTTGAAATATTTCCGAGCGTATCCGGGCCGTTACAACGAAGCGGCGACCCCCCGCGACCTCGCCTGACCTTTGTAGACGCCGTTCCAGCCGCCCTTCTGGCCGCGCCTGTCGGCGCCTTCCAGGTGCCCGCCGTGGTCCGACGTGAAGTACATCAGCGTGTCGTTGGCCAGGCCGAGGGAATCCACCGTCTCCGTCATTTCACCTACAAACATCGTGCGAAAGACGGCGATAGGGATGATGCGGTGCATTATGGGATACACTGGGTGAGATACAGTGCTGATAAGTACATTTTGAGCGTATGAGGCCAAATAGGGCTTATTAACACGTTCGGTTTTTACAAGCCCTCACCTATCATCCAGTCCACTTCCTCCACGTTGTCACCATAGCGACCGTGGCGACTCCTGCCAGCGAAGGCGGGCGTTGTGAAGAGCGGCGTGTGGATGTGGACCAATGAGAGGACGAGGAGGAACGGCTGATCGGCATTCCTGAGGAGAGGAGAGGAGGGGAGAGGAGAGAAGAGGAGGAGGGGAGGGGAGAGGAGAGGAGAGGAGAGGAGAGGAGAGGAGAGGAGAGATGATAATTAGAATGGCAGCCTATGAGAAATGGTCTGGATGTGACGTTAACATCAGCTCCCTATAGTAATGATGATCTGCACTCCTCCAGGTATCTGTGGACATCAGGAAATGAAAGGTTGCATTCCAAAAAGCTATAAATATATACAACTTTAACATTACTGTACTGATTATATCATCTAAATGTATCTATCAAATTTCTTAAAAGGCAATAACATAAATATCATTCACTAGTCACATGTTTCAATTGGTTTTATTCTGTTATTATTTATTTTTCAAAATAAACATCACCAAGGAAATCAAGTACAATAAGAAATAACTCTATTATGTCATATTCCAGTCCAGTCACTATTCTCTCTAAAAGCCAGAAAACACAATCAGGATCATTCAAATCTATTACAAAGCAACAATCCTACCTCTTTATAAAGCTCTGCGCCTCCCCCAGCAACCTCCGGGGCAGCGTCTCCACCGTCATTGGCTGTTCGATCACTTCCTGGTTCCTCATGACGATGCAGTTCCAGGTCGCCAGGAGTTTAAAGGGCACGTACCACACCGCGAACGCCAAGACGCTCAGACAGGCCAGCGCCGCCAGCAGCCCCGCGCTCACGCCGATGAGGCCGCACAGGCGGACGCACACCTGAGACACACACACACACACACACACACACACACACACAATTTACGTATGTTACCTTAGGTATCTTGATTTGTTTACCGTTATCCCCTATATTTGTTATCCCCTATATTTCTTTAGATGCTGCTCTTTCTTAGGCCTTAGCATGTTGAGTCACACAGGGTGAGGCGCCGAGGTGTCTGGGTGCATGTCTTGTCAATAGTCGCATATCATAATTATGCTGGGAGGACAGGCTGTGCCTAATCTATCTGTTGGGAGAACGACTGGTGCCTGGTAATGCAGGCCACAGGTCGGGTCAGATCATAACATAGTCGCCCAAAGAGCCGGTACCATCCAGAAAGCCTCCCCCATTACTTCCTTAAGCCACGTGTACCCAGATATCTGCTCCGTGTAACCTTGTGACCTCACTGGTTGCGTCAATGCTTTTCATCAGCTTCTAGTCCTTCCCCTAGTAGATAGCGCTTTTGCATATTCATCCCTTCATTGTTTTCTTTAACTATATAAACTTTGCCCTGATGCTTCTATGGCAGAGATCCGCATACCATACCCATGTGTGTATCTCTCCTGAGCGCTCAGTATTGTATTGTACTATTGTATTGTACTATATTGTATTGTCTTCTGTGTGCTAATAAATGTGCTCATGTAATTCATGATTGATTTAAAAGGACTTCTGTCTCGATCTAAGTTTATTCAACAGGGTTAGAAAGAAAATCACATACACAGTTCAGAACAGACCAAAAGCCCCGCTCCTACCAGTGTGAGGAGTCCCAGTCCGAGCAACAGCGACAGGTTTCGGAGCGCGTGCTGGAGGTCTGCCAGGACGACCGTCCCCTCCCCGGGCACGCAGTCGGCGAACAGGGTGAACGGCAGGCCGTAGAAGTAGCTGAAGCCGTGCTGGTTAGGGTGGTGACAGTGGTCCCCTCTGCGCTCGCAGCTCACACCCAGGTGCCACTTACCTAGAGAGAGAGAGAGAGAGAGAGAGAGAGAGAGAGAGAGAGAGAGAGAAAGAAAGAGAAAGAAAGAGAGAGAAAGAGAGAGTTCCACTTTCCTGGAATGACACATCTCACATCTCAACAAAAAACGGAGGGTAAAAAACGGAACGACACAAGCTCCCAAACACGAGTTGAACGCTAGCTGGATTCTCCCCCCGGGCCAGAGCCTCCAGGCGCTCCAAGTAAAAAAACGGCGTGGTCGACGGTGTCAACAGCTGCAATGTAAATAGACACAGACTTGCACTTTTTACGCGCTTTTTTTTTTGTGCACTCCCGTGTAATCGCCGCCCCGTTACGGCTTTTTACGTGCTGCTGTGCGCTCCCTGCAAATTGCGAGGGTGTTCACATCCTCTAGCTGCATCTCAAATTGCCCCGACGTGTACGATAAAAAACATGTTCCAATCTCGTCTGAACCCGGGCACGGGGAGAGAGCCGAGAAAAAGACAGATATAGACGCCGCACTCCGTACAGGACGCTGAATAAAACATTCCTGGAAGCACCCGAAACCAACTCGCACGTTACCCGGTGTCACGCGCTCCCACCTTGCTTTGCTTTTTTCCCCCTTTCTCTCTCTCTCCCTCTCTCTGCACAGCTGCCCACTGTTTGGGCTTGATGAGGGTGTCCCTGTATAAAGGTCCCTTCTGGAGAGCGGATGACAGACTCCTTCCGGCAGCATGTTAGTTTGGTTCATTTTGTGTATAGCCGTCTCCTTTCTTTTGGGAGGGAGGGGGGTAGGTAGGGAGGTAATCTAGGAAGGTAGATTAGTTTATTTCTAATCTACCTTTTTAATCTAATCTAATCTAATCTTAGTTTCTTTCTCCCGTTTTGGTTAGCTGAGGGAGAAGTCCTGGCTCCGATGGCCCACTGCCTGGTTGGCCCAGTGACGACTTCTCGTTTTGTTCCTTTCAGCCAGACCTCCCTGCTCTTATCATTTTTAAAAGTGTTGTGAGTACTTCCTTTGTTGTTGTTGTTGTTGTTGTAAATAATTACTTCTTTACCTCGGTTTGGTGTCCTTTCATGTTGCTGCTTCAACATAGTCAGCTATTTTGCTTTTGAGGCCGTAACACCTGGATCAAATATTTAACGCCTAACAAGCCTAACTTTTCCCTGTGAGGAAACTCTCACACGTCTAACGCCTGTCTGACTCTTAAAGGTTCCTGGAAATCATTAGTGGGAAGGTGCAAAAAAAAAAAAAAAAAAAAAGTGTTCCATTGATGGCCTTAAAGTAGTGTTACAACCCTAAGGACCATAAAGTAGGTGTAAAGCGGACATAACGTACGTCGGTCATATCTTTCCCCTCACGTCAGCAGGCGCAAAGAAGGCGTGACTGCACACGCGCGTGTACAGAGATTCTCCCTCCGGGGACCCGTCAAGTCTCACGGTTCCGTTATCTTACCCACGAGACCCGTGGTGTATCCTTGCTGCTGCAGCCTCTTAGCGAAGGTGGTCTCTTTGGGGGGCAGCCCCCCCGAACCTCCCAGGAACAGCAGCACCGGCACCCGGCCTGTACTGCCCAGTCCTGGCGTGTACACACACACACACATGAATAATACACACACATAATTAAAAAATTAAACAAAGCCGTTTGTGCGTGTGTGTAAGTGTGTGTGTGTGTGTGTGTGCTACCCGAGCGGACTGCGTAGCGCCCCGTCATGAAAGCGGCCCTGCTGGGGGTGCAGAGAGGAGCGGCCGCAATGTGCTGACTCAGCTTCACCCCTTCTGAAGCCAGCCTGTCGATGTGAGGCGTCCTTGCAGGAGGGGGGGGAGCAAATGCATTATATAGATAAACACATAAAATGGATAAGAGGCGGGGAGAGAGTGTTGAAGAGTGTTCAAATTTACCGGCACAGGAGATTGAGCGATGTGACGGCGACTAATACGAGATGATACAGAGTGAAAGAGGGGATGATGAAGAGGACGGCGGCAGGAATGAAAAATGAAAAGGCAGCCAGATGGGAGAGAGAGTAGAGAAGGTGGAAAGGGCGGGCTAGACAGTGAGTGAGAATAAGTAGGATGAGATGATGACAGTAAAAACAGGAAATGATAAATGTGATGATGGAAAATGAAAAGTAGGAAAGTGGGGGAGAGAGCTTTTGAGACTATACAGGTAAGACAACCACACACATTTGGTTGCTAGCGGTTACCTGATGGTATCATTACCGTAGCAACCCACATCGCCAATGCCCAGGTCGTCCACCATAATCAGAACAAAGTTGGGCTTCCTGTCCACCTCTACCCCCGTGACATCACTTCCTGCTGCCAGAAGCAGGGGTAGGAGAAGACGGGCCAGTGGGAGAGGCCTAATGGTGAAAGTTCAGAAATGATGTCGATGACTTCATTTGACTTATGACTAGATCATGTCCTTTGCATTTTTCAAATATACGGAAATCAAATCTAATATAAACAGTTACTAACACACAGGGCCTGATGTAACACTCCCTTCAACAGGAAGGATTTTTTTAGGATGATTTCTTGGATGATTTCCAGCATCCAAGAAACACCCACTGCTGTAACCACTCTCAGCACTGATTTACAAGTTGTTGCAAACTCAGTTTTCTGCAGGTCTCATGCTCCATTTTATTTCCTACAATCTGAAGGGGAAAAGTCATGAGCGGTAATAACACCATTGGTTGACAAAAACAAGGCCTATGCCATTAAATAGGCCTTGTCAATGGTATAGTAGAAATAATTGTGGGTAAAAAAAAAAAAAAATTTTGTGGATGAAGCACTTGTAGACTATCTGACTTGGCACATTTTTCCACTGTTCAGTTGACAGCTGCTTGTGCTCTTTGCACAACTTTACTGTTTTAGGTGCATTTTAGGTGTAAAAAGGGGTTTACACACACCACACCTGCTCTTGATTAAATTGCCCATTCAGACCTTAGTGTGACATTTGTGCCAGTTTCCCAGTGCAGGGACGTCAAGCTGCTATTCTGATGTCTTTCCCTCAGACTAATGTGCCAACATCACCATTTCTCATAGTCATAGTTCTTACGCCCCGTACCCACCGGACGCGCACGCGCACAGACGCGTAATTGCGCGCGCACTTTTGCGCGGAACTGAACCTACCAGACGCGCAGGAACACAGACGCGGAACTGCTTTTTCAGAGTACATTATGAAAACAGAAGTAAGCATAGCCTTCATTGATTGAACTATAATAAAGAAAAGCATTATAAAAACTGGTTATATGCAAAAAGTATATTTAAATAAATATGTGTGTTCAATGGGTGGGTACGGGGCGGAGCAATGCCTGCCAAAACGATAAACAACTGGATCTAAGCCCATTTAAACATGACCCTAAGCATGATGGGTAATTGCTTAATTACCTGAGTTACCACCATCTGTACCTGGCATCCCTCCTCTACTCCAATGTTTCCTTTATTTTGGCTTTTAGCTATACTTTATTTCCAAAAATCTAAGAGAACCGGCTGCAAGGAAACGTAACGGGTTTCCTTTCCACTTTGCACTTGTTTGTTCAGCACCGCGGCGCGTTGCCGAGTCTCACAAGGGCTTGAGGGAATAAAACAATAAAACGAAGTGTCAGATAATAAACATGTATTGAGGTCAAACTCAATAAGGAATTTGCCACGGTCTATAAAGCATGCTGTGGTTGTAAGAAACAACGCTAAATTCACACGCAGAAAGCGCTCGTTTTTGTTTTGTTTTTTTTGCGACGCAGCCTGATGCTACAGCGCACGCAACGCACGAGACATTGTGGAATAACGTATGTATGCAAAAAAATAATGTTACAAACATTACTTTAACGGGTCGACTCGGTAGGGCAAAGTCAGCAGTTAATTCTTAGTTTCCAGTAAATTCAACTGGTTTTGGTTTAATTCAAACGGAAGAACAAGCGGGCCGTTGTTAAAAAAGCTAACCTATTACACACAGACTCACCTCATAGCTGAACAACAGACCGGTTCATAGAGCTGGGGAATGTCACACTTTCCCACTCCGCTGACGCCGGCGGGGTACGCCTCCCTGCGTCTGCCGTACTGACGGACGTAGGTCTCGCGCTCCCGAACGCGCCGTAACGCCCGGAGTAAACGCGCCGTCTTAGAAGTTCAACTACAGCTCCCTCTAAAATAATACTTCTTCATCTTCATTCTTGGTTGTCACCCTCTTTCTTGTTCGTTCCCTGCATACACATTGCTCCATACATGTTTCACAGTTTCAGCAATGGAACATAATGTGGTCAAATTAACTTGGATTCAACTTAGTTTGTATTGCCTCTTGTGTGTGGAATGAAAGTGATACAGTGAATGTGTGTGTATTCTTGCGTTTGTATTTGTATCTGTGTGTGTGGTGGGAAGATTCCCACATATTACCACTGAGGGCCCCATGCTCCTGTTTATAGAACCTGAGGCATAAATCACACACAAACAGTACCTGACATATCAGACATATCAGTCAAAACTCTTTGGGTTTACTTTCAAACGCTTTGTCAGTGCTCAACAAAAACAGACAGAAAGACACAGGTGCGCACACACACACACACACACACACACACACACACACACACACACACACACACACACACACACACACACACACACACACACACACACACACACACTGCATGCCACTAGCCTTGTGGACGCCTTAGTTTTGTTTTTCCATCAGTGCAAATATTTGTCCTGTCCTACGCTATATTTTGTATGTTTTGTATATTTTGTAAAAATGTCAGTATCACTCAGTGGAAAGCAGGTCAATGGAGCCACTCGTTGTAATGGTGACAGACACATTTCTGCTAGCACAATGTTGCCAATTTCACATGACAGTATGAATGAGAAATTCTTCGACACAGACAGACAACAGGCAGACTGGACAGCCACCCCCACAAAAACTCTTTTATTGACTCCTCAAACATTATTTACACAATTCAAAAGGAAAAAAAAAAAGTGCCAGACGATAAAATAAAGAAGACAGTTCAAAAACAAAATAAAAACCAAGTAATTAAATAAAAAAGGAAGAGTCCTACACTAAGTCAGCATGAATTGTCTAAATATGTTTAATGAATCAAGATGTATGCAGGATAGGAAAGTGCTTCTCCCAAAGAGATTGTGTTAAAATCACCTGCACAACATCTCGCTTGTGTCATTGTTCCTTTCTGATGATGGTATTGTTCATATTTTGCTCTCGGGGGAGAGGGGGGGTGTATGAGAGAGGCAGTGTAAGGCAGGATTGGGCAGCGCCAGGATTGATTTGCCCTGGCGTTATCCACCAAGTGCACTTCAGGAGCCAATAAGTCTGAGATTCCTCCGGTTACATTCTGATTTGGAAGCCTGCGCGCTCCAACGGGTTTTGTGTTTCTCCGCTTTATTTGCAAGGAATCCGACCGCTTGGCTCTCGAGCGAAGTTGTCATGTTGTTCTGGGTAAAAAGCGCAGGACTGGACAATGAGCTCAGAAACGAGATATTGAGTTCTGCTCTGTTGTCGTCGTCTGATCATTTTACGGTTTCCGCTCCGGAAAGCAAACCCCCGATTGGTCGACTACGTCGCTGACACGCGTCACACATCATTGTCCAATCCTCATTTCTATTCGACTAGGATTCAATCTCTGTCCGCTTTTACGAGGAGTCAGTCCTTTTGGCTCCTAGCGAGGATTCTGCCTGTGCAGGTGTGCTGGGAGCCTGCAGAGACCTGGATCGATGCCCTACTCAGATTCCTTTCCATACAGTTTAACTTTACTGGGGCGCAGAACAGGTAGGAGCCCGCATTTAAAGTGGGATTTCCTGATTTAATGAATCACGCCTGAAAGCTACTCCGCGTCCACTGTTGTAGCAGACATCTTACTATTTGGTCGGCAGTATGAGCCATTCAGTTGGTCCCGATGTGCCCCGGCAAACTCCTACCAAAGATTAAACGATATGAATGGATTTCACACGGCACTTTAACCCAGACTCCAGCCTACAATATGTACAGTAGAATTCGTAATATGCAATATCACAGACTATTAATCTCATTCATGTTTAGGCTAGGCTGCTAGCAACAGTCTCTGTCCTGTGTTATAGCTATACGGTGCTATACAAGTAACACACAGCGTGCACGCCACGCAAATAGTGGCACGTTATAATCTCAATAACCCTATTTTGAAAATTTAAAGGGGAGGAGCAAGTACAAAAACGGTAAGGCATAAAATAATAAGGCAACAGAAAGACATTCCCAAGTTGTTACTATTATTGTGCTACGACGGCGACATAGAGTTAGACGTTTTTCTTTTTTTCATGTAAGAACGCTGGTCGGAGGCATTTCACAAATCATGTGAACGATAACCACAAAATACCACCATGTTGTTTACAGACGGTCTGTGTCAGCTTTGAGGCACCGCTGCTATTACGTACATGACATCTAAATGATTTGTATAGAAAAATCACAGATGAGGGACATTTGCAATGAATCGGAGATATGAGCAATTAAAAAACAACAACACAGTAACAGCAACTGGCTCGTTCGACCGCTCCAAAGACGCGCGAGGAAAGTCGCGCCACTGAAATCGACGGATAATCGCTGAGTCCTGAACACAACACACAGACAAAAAGTCCTGCAAATAAAACCGTGCCAGTCATTAACGGCAAACGGGCCGAGCGAGCTATAGGGCAACTTTTTGAACTGGATTTTTTTCCTTGAATATCTGAAACAATCATCTACTATTTTGCTTCCGTCTTCACTCAAGCGGCTCGACTCCTTTCCCCTGTACGTCTCTGGAGCGGTCAGGCCAGGCTGCGTCAGTGTAAGGCACTATAGAGGACAAATTACTGCATCACGACTAGATTGACATACACTAGATCAGAACAACGTCTAATACGCTACTACGTGATCACTTTTAAGTCTGTCCATTTTTTTAAATGAGCACTCATCCATTGACAGAAACGGGGTCGGACTTCACTGCAACTCGAGTAAATTCTGGAAGGGAATCTCTTGGTGAGTTCATTTCTAGGTGTTTTTTTTAATTGATTTTGATGATTTAATTGATTAAGATTTTTTTTTTTGTAACATTCAATTTCTTTTCAATTTACTTTCCTGAATTGACTGAGGAGAAGTGGTAGTCACCCGTGATGATTTAAAACTAAGGCCCATCACCAATCAAAATACACACGCACACGCGCACACATCCACACAGTGACATCATTGGTCCACTAAACAGGGATAGGACCACTAAAACAGCCTCTCCAGAATCCAGGAAGTACAGTGCATCTTTCCTGCTATTGTACTGCGACACCAAAAAAATCAGTTTTTCACGTGACTGGCTAAAAAGATGAAAATAATTTGACATTTCCACCAATTTTTTTTTATGGGACCTAAACACAGTGCAGCTGGAGGGCTGTAAGTTTGCAGTAAAAAGGAGGAGTAAAACGACATCTACCATCTCTGACTGTCATTGGTTTAGAATTTCTGCTCACAACTAATTGTGCTACTTCACACATTTGACATACATTCACATTGTATGACGATAACTGGATTGCAGCCATACAAATAAAATGGAACAGGTTATTCTAGAATTGCTTTAGCCATCTTATGGTCATAAGTAATAATAGGAGATTCAATCTCTTGTGGGGGGGGGGGCGTTTAAAGTACAAAGCGTGACCCATCAATTTAATGTAACAATCACAAAATCCCTATTCTTCACACACACATGCTCCCTTTTTAACATCGAACTCCTTTATCCCCACACACACACACACACACACACACACACACACGTGCACGTGCACGCACACACAGCCCTACACCGGGGCCTCACAGTAATTCACTAACAGTGAGATCGCCACTTTGCTTGACTGTGGTTGGTCCAGGCAGTCATGTGATCACCGTCGGTCTAGGAAGAGTTGAGCAGGGTGCTAAGGACTGCGAACAAAATGTAAAGCACACAAAGATCAAAACACTTGAAGGTAAATGTGTATTACATGTATGTGTGTGTGTGTGTGTGTGTGTGTGTGTGTGTGTGGTTATATGCATGTGGGCTTGTGGAATAGAAAAGTAAAGTAATACACCACCACCACCACTTTAAGTAGTGAGAGTAACGGTGTGTGTGTGTGTGTGTGTGTGTGTGTGTGTGGGTCATACCCTGGGGGTCTGACTGGGCCTCTGTTGCGTCAGCTTTGCGGGCAGCTTCTGGATCCGCAGCTAATGAGAGAGATCGACAGAGTGAGAGAGAGACACACACACCCAGGTAGGCAGGGCATTGCGTGTCAATTTGGATTCCACGTGCATTTAGCCAATTAAACGTTTTCCCTACTCTTAAGGATTTTCTAAGGATGCTGATGTATGTTATGGTGCGTGTGCATCCCATTTATCATCTGCCGAGTGGCTCCAGGCTGTACACGTTGATGACATCACCGATTACAATCCTCACCTCTCTGTTTTCACTAGCATTGACTGAACTGTCCTAGCGATGTCCAGAGGAAGTGAAATGCACTCTCCTTAAAAAAAAAATACTCTTACGCAACCCGCTCCCAACTCTGAACTTGGCTTTTGCCCTAGATTGCTCAGGTAGAACGCGCCAAGGGCCCTTTTTCTTTGGTTCAGCTCCGTGTTGACTGTAAATTAGAACGTAGCTGAATCAGCAGTATCGGCATGTAGGATGTCTGAGACTTGGGATTGCGAGAAAGCTGAGTTGGCTGTGCAAGGCTGCTTTACCTCCAAAGGAAAAAACTCTCAAACATGCCGGTCTCGTTTAGAGACGTGTTGGGAGTCAGACATATTTACCAAACATAGTACGGCTGCTCTTTTTAGTGCTACAGCCTAGGCATGACTAGTGTACAGCAATTATGAAGCAAGTGAGTTCATTTTTTTTTGTTAGATAGACAATTACCCTCTCTATTCTTGAAGCAGAGTTTCTTCTTCTGATAGGTGAAGTATCCAGCGACTGCGCCCACAACGGACATGCCCACCGCAGTCAGGATGCCTGCTATCGAGCTGGAGCCGCCCTCTGGGGAGACCAAGCAAATATAAGCAATTAAATGCAACTTTTTTTGTACTTTTTGTCATAAATATAATTATACAATCAATTTTACCATTTGAGTTCAGAAAATATGAGTGTATTTTATAAGGTACATGTGTTACATGTGGTGCGATCATGTATCCTGTAATGTGGTTCTTGCATATTGAGCTGTAATGTTGAGAATCGCCACTAGGTGGAACTGCAGTTGAAATAATGGATGACAATTTAGCCATGAGACTCACGGACACAAACATGCCAATGTCTGACTTTGTGTGTGTGTGTGTGTGACGTCCCAGCCCCAATTCCCTCAGCTATCCCATAATTAGGTCCTTAGAAACTATCACAGAGCCTGCATAATTCTGTCTGCACCTGTGACCCAGTTACTATGACAACTGTCTGACACCCCGGAATGGTTTTCGTGCTGTGTCAGAGCATACAGCAGATACCAGTCACACACAAACACACACACACACACACACACACACACACACACACATGTTACATTCGGTCAGAGCACAGGAACCGTCTCCAGATGCCTATCTCTTCTCTCCCTCGGCGATACACACCCTACGTGTGTCATGTTTCAAACTGTTGACATACACGTGCAGGTTAATGGCTTGTACGGAGCATGTTCTCATGTAGATTTTAACACCTGAGCCCCTTTTGAAAACGGTTCATCTCAAAAAAGGGATGTATGATAATCTCCACTGAAGTGAAAATCAAATCAACTGATAGAAAATAGTGGTTTTCTTCCAACCAATTCCAGTTTTTTCCCGATTGTTTTTGGCCCAGTGTTCGGATTCTGAATGTACAAGACTCTTAACACAAAGAGCATGCTTTCAAAATGCCTCACTACTGATGTTGAAAACCATTTGCTCATTTCTGATTGGCTCAGCTAAATATCAGGACCATAACGACTGTTTGTTCTGTTTTGGCGAGAATCATTTCTTGTTGGGGCAAGAAACAAGAAACAGACCCCGATGTTCTGATACTGGGACAAACGACGCGTTACCTCATTTGACCTCATTTGAATCCAAATGGTGTTAAAATTTAATGGCTGTATTATACTACCAAAGCCCTCTCAAGTTACTGCAGATGAGCCACGACAAGAAGGAACTTTTGTTTAGCCGGCAAAATGACTTTGGGTGTGTGGGAAACTTTAGATTGAAAATGTGAGAAAAAGGAAAATATTATTGTTCGTCTTCCCCTTAGTTCTCCTTAATGTCTTCTGATAAGTACTTCATCACTGCCCTGGCATCACTCAACACGCAGTCATAATGACAGGATATAGCAGAGAGAGAGAAATGAAGGAGGGAAGGAGCGAGGAAGCGAGTCAGGCAGAGGAGTGACGCCGTAAATCACCGCGATGAATCAAGGTGGAAGGGTGAGGAAAAAAGTACAGTTGTGAGTGTGTGAGTCAGAGAGAATCAAAGAGTGTGAGTCGGCGAAGGGAAAACGGACGAATAAATGGAAGGAGGTGGTGAGTCAGAAAAAGGAACTATAGGTGGGTGCAAATGAACAGATACACACACACGTACACACACACACACACACACCTATGGAAACAGGAACTCTATGGGAACAGTATGTGCTCAGCAGCCACAGCCCCTATCATGTATGCTACACATCCAGCTGAGGTCAGAGGAGAACCTAGTATCTCCATGGAAGCACACACACTTTTCAACACTGGGGCCATTAAACCTTTCAATCGCTCTGAGACATTTGGGGACAGTTCCCAAGGGCAAAGTGAAACGAACGGGGGAAAAAAGCGCAACTCACCTTGGGCCTCCACTGTTGAGAACGGAGGACACACGAACACGCACATAAACACAGAGTTAGTAACGTGACACTTTCCGAAACGGATTTCATGTGAACACAGCTCAACGCACAAAAACCCCTTGGAGTACGGTTGGAGAAAAAAAAAGGGATTTGAATCGGATTTGAATGGAGGAGAAACAACGCTTTGAATTGCGCGGGAATTTCAGACGCGGCGAGAGAATTTCCGCGGCGAGGCGAGCGACGCCAAAGCTTTTGTTGCACAAAAAAAAAAAACAACAACAACAACAGGGGGTGAGGCATTTTCCGCCCCGGTCGTGCATCCTGTTTGTATTGTCAGCGGCATGCCGGTAATATCCTGTGTGTTTCACCAGGGTTTTCAAGACAACAGGAGTCTTAACTGCCTTTTTGGCTGACGGGGGTTTGTGTGCTTTGGGCTTCATGATGGCGTGGTCATTTAAAAAAAAAAAAAAAAAAAAATGTTGGCAGTGAAAAGCAAGAGCCTTACCTTCTCCTGTAGTCTCAGAAGTGTGTGCTAAAGAAAGAGAAAGGGAGAGAAATGTGTGTGGGGGGGGGGGGGGGGGGGGGGGGGGGAGAAAAGGCATCGTCATTACATGGTTGTTACATGTGAGGGACAGTGATAAGGAATGAGAGAGAGAGAGAGAGAGAGAGAGAGAGCAGGGCATCGAGGGAGGAAGAAAAAGAGGTTATTCTCTTTGTAGTAGTTTGCACCCTGGAGGCATTAGAGCTCTAGAGTTTCTGTCCTAACCGGTCTGTAAGCGCATACACACACACACACACACACACACACACACACACACATAGCTGCATGCAAATCCTCCTTTACACACACACACACAACACGTTAATAACTTTGCAACACACACACAGTCCCGCTCTCCCCTTGCTTTCTCTGATCTCTGATGCGATCCCTATGCAAAGAGCCCCCGCTGGTATCGGCCTCCTCTCTCCGCGGCCTGTCTGTATCTGCCTGTGACGGTCATGGCGGTACCTGCCGCAGCTTGACAAAAGCCGCTAATGACAGAGCACGCCGCGTTTGACTAGATTATAATGATTATGGCGTCCTGTGTGAGTCAGCTTCCAGATGAGGAATAAAGGGTGAAGTCGGGAGTCGCTTCGGTAAAATCTCACGTTTTTGTTTTCCCCGGCTATGTCAGACCGTCTTAATAAACCTCCCTTAAGGCAAGAGTTTCTCAACGAAGGAGCTGAAATGAATGAATGCAGTTTGTCGCCATGGGAACCAGGCTCATTAAAACATAATAGCACAGTTTATGATATGAGTGCTATAAATATTTTGGTATAAATATTTAGGTGTACTTAGGTGTATAGAAGAATGCCAGACTAGGGTGCACCGGATAGACTGAGTGCATAAAAGATGGCTGCCTCATGGTTTGATGTTGTCATTTTTTCATACCCGCAGTGTAAAAAGTGTACACATGTACTGTGTACTGTTGTAGAAGCTCATTAATAGGTCAAGTTAGCAAGTTAGCTAGCATAATCAACAGTGCTTGATAGTAGGAGTTACTAACCCACAGATCCCTGTCCGGGCTGTGGTGGCTGGGCCTCTGGCTCTGGCGGATCTTCCTGGTTAGAACCTAGATCTGGAGGAATAATCCTGTTATTAGTGATAGTAATGTGATACTTTATCGATCAGGGAAATTACCTTTGTTGCCTTCCCCCACTAATAATAAAATTAAAATAAAAAAACAACAACAACACATAATGTTAATGCGAACCGTCCCACAACCAAGTCCCTCGGGTTCAACACCTCTAGATGCCAACCGTCAACCCTGCAGAAGCATCCTGGATCGAGGCTAACCCTAACCCAGCTTTGAGGGTGTG
Organism: Hoplostethus mediterraneus; assembly: GCA_034670385.1. NCBI lineage: Eukaryota > Metazoa > Chordata > Actinopteri > Trachichthyiformes > Trachichthyidae > Hoplostethus > Hoplostethus mediterraneus. Next base: position 187,352 of record JAXDDW010000277.1, on the reverse strand, counting down.
ACAGCATAAATGATGGCTGCCTCATGGTTTGATGTTGTTATTTTTTCATACCCGCAGTGTAAAAAGTGTACACATGTACTGTGTACTGTTGCAGAAGCTCATTAATAGGTCAAGTTAGCATTACTAGCTAGCATAATCAACAGTGCTTGATAGTAGGAGTTACTAACCCACAGATCTGCTGCGGCCCTGTCCGGCCTCTGGCTCTGGCTCTGGCTCTGGCGTATCTTCCTGGTTAGAACCTAGATCTGGAGGAATAATCCTGTTATTAGTGATAGTAATGTGATACTTTATCAATCCCTGCAGGGATATGACCTTTGTTGCCTTCCCCCACTAATAATAAAATTTAAAAAACAAACAAAAAAAACCCACATAATGTTAATGCGAACCGTCCCACAACCAAGCCCCCCGGGTTCAACAGCTCCAGATGCCAACCGTCGACCCTGCAGAAGCATCCTGGATCGAGGCTAACCCTAACCCAGCTTTGAGGGTGTGACAGCACTTAAGGAACTAGTGCAGACTTGGATGAAAGGAGGTTGTCTGCCGGGTACGATATGTTACATTACCCTGACATCGATCCATTGTGGGAAAAATGTGAGTGACTCATATAATGTGTGCTACTCATTGTAAAAACAACTTTTGGGTTGGGCAAAGATGGCTGATAGAACATCACAGGTGTAACCGTCCAGCGATTTAGTCTTTCGCCTGGAACTAGATCACATAGAGTAGTATTGTGTAATGTAAGACGCCATCAGTGTTAAAAGCCATATTTTACCCATAGTTCCTCTCAACTGCACTCCTTTCCTGTCCTTTCCGTTCACCTCATCTCTCCTAATCTTCCAATCCCAGTCTTTCCTCTCATCTCCTCTTATCTTCTCCCCTTTCTTTCCTCACCTGGAAAGAAATCTGTTCTCCTCTCCTTTCTCTCGTCTCCGTCATAATGAGAGGATGTTCCCTTGCCAGTTAAAAAAAAAACCTTACTCAAGCAAACTTATGCGCCGATAATACCAAGCAATAGCTTCCTTAGCGATAGCGTCGCTAAGGAAGCAGCTGATGACTGACGGGACGCAGAGTCGACGGAAAGAAGGACGTCCTGTTGTAAAACAAGTAAAGAACAACAGCAATGTATAGAACACAATAGAACGGGGACTGAATGTCTCCGGTGGGGTTTCCTTTTCAATTTAGGGGGTGAAATTGTATGGGTCAAAATCCCACAGCACAACCTTCTGCACAGTTTTCTGACAGCAAAGCACATTTGTCGTTCTAGAAAGTAAAGGTTGAGATATCTACAATTTTAAAAAGTGACAAATACTTCTATAAAATGACTGATAGAACAAAAGTTAAACAAACTTTTTTTTTTTTTTTTTTTTTTTACAGCTAGTAGGTGGCTTAAGTCCTTGGATGACAAAATGATGACTTTTGTATTATAAATCTGAGTTTAAGCACACATAATGTACAAATAAGCATGTAAAGATTAAAGTGGGACCTATTAGCAGCAACACTATCTTTAAATAGACTACAGTAAATACGGTATTTGTCTTTTTGTACCACAGAATCCTGCAGTGCTTGTTTCGTAGGGGACAGTAAATTACTTAGCTTATCTAAATTGTCCATTTCGCCCATCTCTGAGCTTTTGTTTTGTAACTATTTGTGGGCAAAAATGGCACGAAATGTTGTCAGTTTTTGTTTAGGAAGTTCAATTTTGATTTCATTACTGTTAAAAAAAAAAGTCATATATTATTAAATTAAATAATAAATAATAACTTAAATTAAATAATATTAATATTATTATTAATAATTTTATTTAATTTAATATTATTATAATATTATTAAATGAATATTATATTCAATTAATATTATTTCATTAAATTAAATATATTATTTCATTAAAAATATATTTTCTAGGGGGCCCCCAGAGACCAGGGGGCCTTAAGCAACTGCTTATATCGTTTAATGGGTAGAAATCTTGTTACCTTGAGCCGGCTCCGCTGCGACAGGCTTTTCTGGAACAGGTTCAGGCTCTGAAGGAAAAACACAGCGGAACTGCAGTCAGTGGCGTTTCAATAGTCCTTTCTATACACACAATTAAAACCATTTGACGGTTTTCGAAGTTACTTCCAAAAAGGGCCCAGGTGGTGAAAAGTAAGTCTCCACTTCCATAATGCTTCAATTTTTTTTTTTAGTATTGAAACAACTTGTCCATATTGTGTAGAAGTGGATCACATGTTGTCCCACTATGTCCCACTAAATCCATTTACAGCCATGGAGGTCAAGATTCCTCAAAAATCAATGCAAAGTAAAAGTATCACATTTACCTCATTCAAATTGAGTTTATTGATCTCACATTAAAAACGTTTCCCACAAGTCTTAGCAATCTATCAATCTCATCTATCTGTCAAACTAGTTGTACTGCATCTTTTGCAATATATCAACCACTGGTAGTTGGACTCTTTGTGCACTTGCTGCTGCAAACGTCCAGACGTTGTATTTGCGAGAATTCTCATATGATCAAATGAGCTTCTGTGCAATAATTGTCATCACATCATCATATCAGCATTTTGTTGTTTAGCTAAAGCGGGAACCAGCCTGGGAAAGGTTGAGAAATATTGACATAGACTGTCTCACTATGATGCGGTGGAGTAATTAGGAGGTTGGTCTGACGGCAGATGGATAAATCAAATGAAAAGTTATTCTTACCTGCAGGCATGACGGGTGCAGCGCTCTCTGGGTTGGCTTGAAATATGGGCAAAGACAAACAACAGAGTCTCGGTTGGTTTGTAAGCAATTAACGTGCATGTAAACTGCAACCACAAATTGAAGCCACTCATCACTGCTGACGACATCGTCATCTCTCTACTGTATTAGCCACTTTACAACGGTTAGTTGGTCAAAACGAATCTCCAAAAAGTCCCCAGTAGTTTAGCTTCCTAATCAATGTGCAATACTAATACTTCCAGGCAACAATCCAAAATCCAGCTAGTAAACCTCTGATTAAAATGACATGGGAAAAAAATTTCTGAACTGAATTATTGGGGTCTTAAAAAAAGGATGAGAAAGTATGGGAATCAATAACCTCCTGTTTCTATATACTGGCTACAAACATTTCCATTAAGGCATTACTTGCTTGTAATTATCACATGCCTAAGTATGAAGCAATAGACAGGTTTATGCTATACTCACTGGCCTCATCTTGTATGAATGTAATACATGTAATAAAAAAACAACAACAACAACACTCAAATGAGCACATATGTGACCCATATCACACACTTGAGCCCAGCTTTCTTCCTGGCCTCAGATTGGCGTGTGCGTGTGTGCATGCATGTGTGTGCGTGTATAGTATATGTGCATATTTGCCTGTGTGTGTGTATTCTCACCGGGAGGGGAAGAAGACGAGGGAATGGGAACTGCCTCTGGTTCTGTCTTGTCCCCTGGAACATCTGCTGCTGCCACAGGGTCCACTGGTTCGGTCTCAGCCACAGGGTCCACTGGTTCGGTCTCAGCCACAGGGTCCACTGGGTCTGTCTCAGGTACAGGGTCCACTGGGTCTGTCTCAGCTACAGGGTCCACTGGGTCTGTCTCAGCTACAGGGTCCACTGGGTCTGTCTCAGGTACAGGGTCCACTGGGTCTGTCCCAGCTACTGGATCCACTGGTTCTGTTTCAGCCACTGGTTCTGTCTCTGTCCCTCCGTCAGACGTTGGCTGTTAAAAATGTACATACATATAATAGAAATGCGTGATGAAGCACAATAAGTGCAGTAACCATTCCTATGCATGCAAGGATCCTGAATATTATTGGCATCATTCGCGGAATAATGCCAATAATATTCATCAGTGAGTTTTAATTTCACGCCAGAAGTCATTTTGCCAGAGTAGGTGGACGTCTTATTTTGGAGTTAGCCAAGACATTCTCAATTCTACTGCTGCTCACCTCCTCCTGTACAGGTGGTGCGTCAGCTTCAGGGGCTGAGGCAGGTTGCTCTTCTTCAGGTTGCTGCTGGTTGCTCAACCTGCGGATCCTTAACCTCTGGTTCAGCTTCTGGAGAGGAGACAGAAAAAAGATGTTCCATCCATTTATCTTGAGTACAGTTCTGTGTACTGTATTTTTTTTTTTTTTTTTTTCTTTGGCTGCAACCAACATTTCACACGTTGAAATTGCATTCTGGCACCCACTAGCAAGGTGCATGGAATAGGCATGTCCAAGTGGGGAAAGAGGAAATTCCAGCAACACTTGCAGTATTCAAAACAAATATTTATTAGCTCGGCGCGTGGTCTTCATCAGGGTTTGACACCAATCACAAACTGTGGCAATGGCCCTGCGCCGAAACGCATCGTTTTTCCTAAAATATCTTCTCAGTACTGCAACTGTTGAATTTCTTCTTTCTCAGTGCAACCAAAAAGACAATGTGTATGTGAATGTAAAAGCTGCACTGTAATTGTGCCCGATTCATCAGCATTTCCATATATGAAAAGACGCTTTGCCTTTAAAAGGTAATGTTCAAACCCAAATATGCTTTACTGTCATGTGTATAAAAAAATAAAACATGAGATATGCATGCCAAATGTTCGTCGAGTTTCAAATTTAAATGGTTTTGAATGGTTTTGAATACAAATTTATAATACATTAGATCACCTTCTACCGCTGGTGTAACTGCATCCGCATCTGCGGCTGCTGGTTCAGGTGTTGCGGCCTCAGGCTCAGCGGGTGCAGGATCAGCGTCCACCGCTGGCTCTGTTGGTTCTGCCTCCTGTATTCGGGACAAGGTATAACGTTCATGAAACTACCATAAAATCATGAAAACTCCACAGTTCAGGAATAGTGGGCTTTCAGGTAATGAGTCTTCTGGCGGCCATATTGGAGGGCCACAGCTCTTGGCAAAAGTGTCTGTGAACTGCTGCTTGTGCTTATAAAAATATCTCATATAGACATGGCTCATTTCCATGCTGTTTTTGAGTGGGAACTGATCATTTCTACATCTTATCGATTTGTGTTTCGATAATGGCGGCTTGTCAGCTCGCTAGCTAACCATCGGTGTCTTGTAAACACATCTGATTTGTGCACCAGCTAAACTGGCAGCTGGCAAAGGCAAACTGGCAGAAGCAAATGTTAGTGCTAGTAGCAGCTAGCAGTCACAGGTTAACATGAACTAAATTAGCCTGCTGGCTGGTTAACTAGCTAACAGTTTGTTCAGGTTGGCCGAGCTGACTCTTCTCCAGCTCCAACTCAGAGTGTTTTGGAGTAGAGACTAGAGCTAAAGACAAGACAGTTTACTGAGTCACAGTAACCTACATTTGTAAAAGATTCTACGTGATCATGCTATTCACTTTTACTGAGAAAGTTACTGAATATAGCCCCAACACAACAATCTTTTTCCCTTTTTGTTGCTCGGTTGTTATATATTTAGACATTATTTGTGCACAGCTAATTCTTCAGTAGACCTCCATGATGGTGCCAGACGGGAGGATATTACGATATTAGGACGCAACTGTCTCTACTGGGAAAAAACACAAACAAAACATATTCATATTCACACATATACATATATATATGTACCGTTGGTTCTTCTGGTGCGGCATCGTCAGGGACATCTTCAGGGGTCTTCTCTGCCTCCTCTGTTGGTTCGACAGCCTCGTCTAAATGTGTAAAGGAAAGACGGCCATGAAAAAATGACAAAAAGAACCTAGCGTGACTTTTGGAGCATATCATATATGTCCAGTCATAGTCACCACAATATATTAAATATAACCAGTTATGCTAATTAGGTGATGGATTAATTGAACTGAATTAATTAATTTGTCAATATACTTCTCCACATAACATATGGGTGGTATTAATATGAACACAGAAAGACAGACAGACAGACAGACAGACAGACAGACAAATGCCACTGTAGGAGCCATTTTCATAGTATTTGTAATTTAAATGTGTGGACTTTTATTTTGACATATCTAAATGTCAGAATCCGGAGTTGATTTTATTGAGGGCACCTGTATACGGCAGGTAATGTTTGGTTTTGAATGAGATGGTAGTGGGAAGCCTACAGTTTTCGACCACACACCTCCCACACACCCTTTAGAATACTGGTTTGGAAACATTTTTCTTTTTGTTTGGAAACTTAAATTTTGTGTTTAATAAATATCAGCAAAACGTCAACTTTTGATACGTGGATCTTTTTTGGAATGTGCGTCAAAACAATCTACTCCCGTCTCAGTAGTGGCTTATTGGAAACCAAATAGAAAGCCCCTACAGCCACGACGACATAAAATGACATTCCCACACTTCTCTCAATTGTGTGATGTGCGGGTGGAAGTTGTGTGAAAGAGAGTGGTGGCCAATAAACATCATACAACTGAGAGACGAGCGTGTGTATCTTTTCCCTCTCTGAGATACAGGAACGGAGGCAGACATGGCAACCCAAACTTCTTCCTGGTGTCTCAATGGGAGCTCCTCTTGTCTCTAAAGTAGACAAGAATTCTGATTCCCATTTTTCTTTTATCAATAGAGTATCTGTTCCCTAAAGCAGAAACAGAATCCAAACTAGAACCATAAGACTGGCATTGGTTAGTGTAACCACTGGTAACTAAACACTAAAACAGGTTTTAATCCATCTGTTGCCATTTAAAATCATGTGTCCTCATGAGTGGTTGTTAAGATGTTGTGGATTCAACATATTCGCTTACATCAATACACCCCCCCCCCCCCCCCCAACACACACACACACAGAGCCACACCCTGGCCTGATTGGTGCCTGATGTTTCAGCTCCAGCCACAATTGGATGACAAGGACACATCAATCACCTCTGACCTGCCTTAAACTCACATGAATCCTAGACCTCAGCACAGCCATTACTGCAGCAGTAATTGCAGTAATGAGAAAATAGAAAGCGAACGTATTTGTCTTTGTGTGTGTGAGTGTGTGTGTGTGTGAGACAGTACTGTGACATTCCCCTCTAGCGTGTGAGTAGCTGAATCAGCAAAACAGTGTTCTGACTTGACAGGTTTTCTCTCTGCTGATTTCAGCAGCGGCCAGATGCTGGTTCATCCGTGGCAATGCCCTTTTACTAATAACCTATCAACGATTAACTACCCAGTCCAAGCTGAGAAGGAAATGTACAGGAAGGTAGAAAAGGCACTACTTCCACCCAAAAATTGGGTGATATTTCCCACCGAGTTTGTAAATGTACACATTTCCCAAGGTAAATCTTGTACATTTACCAACTCTGCCGTGGGAAATATACACATTTCCCAAGGTAAGTCTGGGTAAGTCTGTGCACATTTCCCACAGTGTTTGTAAATGTGCACATTTCTAACAGAGTTGCTAAATGTGCACATTTCCCATGGTAAGGCTAGTAAATGTGCCCATTTCCGACAGTTTGTAAATGTGCACATTTCCCACGGCATAGTTTGTATATGTGCACATTTCCCAAGGTAAGTCTTGTACATTTACCAACTCCACCATTGGAAATATGCATATTTCCCAAGGTAAGTCTTGTAAATGCGCACATTTCCAACAGTTTGTAAATGTGCACATTTCCCACGGCGGAGTTTGTAAATGTGCACATTTCCCAAGGTAAGTCTTGTAAATGTGCACATTTACAAGGCTCTCTCTCAGTCCTTGGGTGTCCTGCTGATCACAAGACCTGAGGGTCATTTAATGAATTTTGCCAAAAAAGTATTTGTTGTAGCAAAACCTTATTAACAGGTTATTAACTCATGGAGTTATGTTACACTAAATTCGTTAAAATCACATTTAAATCATGTAATTGAGAAGCAAGCATGTTTTGGCGTCAACATCTTTTTACACATTGATGGAAATGTGTTGTGTAACATCAGTCAGGTGTGTGTGTGTGTATTTGGAAATGTTCTTTATTGAACATTCTACCAAGATGTATTGGAAACTATCAGAACCTTGCTGATTTCAGCAAGTTTCAACATTTTCTCTTTCTACATAGACGGCCACGGGCAAAAACCTCCTTACCCACACTTCCCAGGACATAATTATTCTGTAAATTGGAGTAATTGCTTGCTGCCAAGCCATCTTTCCAACAAAAGAACGATAGAGTCGAACTTGCTATGTGTGGGAGTACGTCAGAATCACCGAGGCCTTGAGGGCAAGAGATGGGAACGGGTGATATAGGTGAAATATTTCCATCACAGAGGGGCTGATGATACCTTGCCTCCCTTCTCTCTCACGCACACATACACATAAACACATGAAAGCACACCCGTGCACACACACACATACATGTACAAACTTGCACACAAACACCCACATCCATGCACACACACACACACACACACACACACACACACACACTCCTTTTCTGTCTCTCTCCGATTTCACTCGTTTAGCTTCCAGGGAAACACCTCTGTGATTTATGTGAGTATCACTGGCCTTACCAGATCTCACTAAATAGACGGATGGTGTGCGCATGTGTATGTGTATCTGTGTGTGTGTGTGTGTGTGTGTGTCTGTGTGTGGTCTGAATACAGGCTTGTGTGCATCTCTCTCTCTCTCTCTCTCTCTGTTTGTGTTCTTTCGAAATCATTGTCTTCATCAGACACCTGACAGCAATACGTTTGGTGAATGGTTGATGCATCCATAAATGTTTTTGTACAGATGCCCACCCACCCCCACCTCCCCCCACCCCCACACCCACACCCACACACACACACACACCCTTCAATCAACAAACTACGTTTAACCTACATTCATTTTACCATTACAACCATGTTAGATTCATCTGTTAGCATTCATTTTCAGTGTTAAGGTGGAAATACACTCAAGGCGAATCGTGGGGGACTGAATATCTGGATTATCTGGTAGCGTGAAGCGCTACAGGCTAAATCCGAACCCTCCCGATCGACTCGCAAGCCGATCACGCAGAAACCCATCGTGTGGAAAATCACACGGACGAAAATCGCAAATTCACGTTGGTTTTCGTGAGAATACGTGTCAAGGATCTGTCAGGAATCTTAACGATATGGTCTCGTGTGTGACCCCTGGCCCTAACGCTGTTATGTAGTGTGAGTGTTTTAATGACTTATGGCAAATAAATCTGTCAAATCTGTCGGTATTTGTGTGTGATACAATGTTTTCATGATCGGTCAGGATTTGAACATTGGCCCAGCGTGTTGCTAGCTCTGATCTCCCATACCGCCATCACAACGGTCCCAGCAACTTATTTTTACTTTTGAAAGTGTCCCCTCATGTGATAGGGTTCCCTCTAGGGAGCCGTTTCAAACCGATCTGCCAAATGAGAACATGCATCTGTTTGTGTGTGCGTGTGTGGTGTGTGTGTGTGTGTGAGCGCCACCCCCCAACCCCAACTCTCACTCTCTCTCTCTCTCTCTTTGTTGCAACTCTATAGAACATTCTGTTCCCATCTTTCAGTTTGCCACTTCCTCCTCTCTAACTACCTCCACAACTCACACACACACCCACCAGCGGACGCTCACACGCATGCATGCACGCACACGCACGCACGCACACGCGCACACACACACACACACACACACACACACACACACACACACACACAGATGCATGTGTACAAACTCATAAAATGATTTTCCCCTCTCCTCTCAGTTGCAAACATGCACACACCCAAATGTACAAAGACACACACACACACACACACACACACACACACACACACACACACACTGTACACAAATTCATGTGCACACACACAAAGGGACGTCCTGGTTTGTGTTAGTGCAGCAGTAAAACAAATTACTGCACATCCCTCACTTTCCCCCTCCGTCCCTTCCTTTCTCTATCACTGCCTATCAGTCTCTGTCTCACCCCTTTACTCCCTTTACTCCCTCCCTCCCTCCCTCTTCACCCCCCACCCCACCCCACCCCTCCTCTCTCTATTCCTCTGCCCTATCTTTCCCTTGAGGCTCATGAGTCATCTGGGTTGAAGTGCATTATTGAAAGGGACTGTACAGCATGTACAGTGTTAAACTGCAAACAGGTCCCAGAGGAAAACCCTTAAGTTGAACCGCAGTAGAAACATATGGGATAGCATCATAGCCTCAGTTACATTGTGTTCTTTTCTAGATTAGTTGGCTGGGTGGGTAGGTGGATCATAGATGGATGGACAGACAGACAGACAGACAGACAGGCAGGCAGACAGAGAGACGGATAACGACCCCAATGATGAACCAATCTTTAATGTCACCTTGTTAGCTAATTCTCAACATCATAACGTACTCCTTTTTAACAATAAAAGCCAAAAAAAAATGTTGTTTTATTTTTCATTTTACTTTTACTTCCTTCATTTTTAGCGGTTACTTCATGGCGTACCAATAGGTGGACAGAAAAATTCCAACCAATCTTGTTGCATGACAGAGTATTTTTTCATCTTATCTTAATTCAATCACATATTTTTAAGCCACCCCACCCTCTCCACCCTCTCCACCCGTCGCTTCAACCATAAACTTTATAACTTTCAAAGTGACATGAGTAGTAACACGGTATGCCCCGAACACCCGTTTCATTTTCCGAAGACACCGCAGTCGCCTCCCAGTTGGCTAGAATTTATTCGTTTTGAAGAATGTGGAATTTGTGACAGCTCAAGATCATGAACAAAGCATTTCACAGTGGATTGCTTCACCAACTACATCGAGTGTGTTTGTTCTGGTCCGACCCGCCCACTTTTCAACAGCCCCTCCCAGCATCGTGTCCCGCCCCAGCATCCTGTTTCGACCAGAATGTCTAATTACAAGAGGAACACACCATCGACCCAACACCATTGTTTCCTTCCTTTATTTTGCGACGTTAGGATAATTACCATAAACAAATGCTGCCGAGAAGATTGGCTCTGCACTGACATTTTACATTGTGTGCCACCGGGGTCGGAAATCTATGGAAGAGGATTAGGGCCGCATGTGAATTGTTGAGTTCTGAGTTTAAAGTCAGAATTCCGAGAATTCCGAGTTTAATCTCAGTCAGAATCGCAGTCAGAATCTCAGTCTAAAGTCAGAATTCTGAGATTAAAGTCAGAATTCAGAGAATAAAGAGAACCACCTTCAGCAAGAGAGTCACTCAGGTAGGAGGGGAACCACACGCTGACCAAAAATGTTGGATTTAAGCGAGTTTTTGCGTGTTTGAGGGGTCCCAGAGGAAGCCACTTCATTATTATCTATTTTACTCCATTCTAGACCCTTTCAAAGTAGGAAAAGCCTCTGTGTTAATCCAACTGAGTGACTGAAGTTGGTTCCTTACAGATGCCCATAATTCTGATTTTATTCTAAGAATTCTGACTTTAAACTCAGAACTCAAAGAAATTTTTCACGTGGCCCTAATCCTCATCTGAAGGAAAAACACATTTTTTAGTCAAATGATATTTCTCAAACAAGATTTCATACTTTAAAAATGTTTTTATTTAATTAATAATGAAAAATATTTTATGTGAACTACTTCAAAGTTAAAGCACAAGCAGTAGCGACAATAACCCATAGAGGACCATACTGATTTAGTCAATATATGGTATTAGTTGATAAAAGACCAAAACAATTCACAAAGATGTATTTCAACGTCATACGAGCATTTCTGAAAGATCTAAAAAAGAAAGTTTGTTGGTATCAGTTCTAAATAATGTATTCTTGGACTGAGTGGAAAAAAAGTAGGCTATTAGTTTTTGATAAATGAAAAACAGTGGAGTGAGTGGAGTCAGACTCTTGGACCTCGCTGTAGTTTCGGCTTCCCATTAGCTCACCTCATCACAAACACTGCTCTCAGGGGGAAATGTTTTACGGGAAATGTGGTTTTCGTTATTGAGAAACAGAAAGCACCTTTCAGAATGAATTAACCACATCTGACAGTGAAATATGACTCCCAAATACACACACACACACACACACACACACACACAACCACTCAGGCACAATTAACGTAGCGTGCTAATAAATGAATAAACAGATAAAGCGCGCATCACTTGCGGCGAGTTACATCAAGCTCGCTATGACAACCGTCAACATCGTTAGCGCGAAGACGTCGCATCACAATGCCGTGCCCTGTTACATGTATCGCGTTACATAAACGGAGACGTTAAGGCTGAACGCCATTTGCTGCCGGTCCCATGGATGCAAATAAAAGACTCATAATCGAAACACCTTTTGGCCTCATATTCATCTGGAGATGTGACGGTTGAGATTACTCTCTGGATGAGTCAACTGAGAGCAAAAACTCCCATTACTTTATACTTCAGTAAATCCTTATCCTAGATCAGTAATGTAGCACATTATACTGTTACATGTTTGTGTGTTAATAAAGTTAAATCTGATTCTTCTGCTGTGAGATTGCGTGAGAGTGTCTGTGTGGTTGAAAGACCAATTATGTGTGCAGGTGTGTGTGTGTGTGTGTGTGTCACCAATAACCAAGCCCTGCTGTGTAACAGTAAACCAAATAGTGTGTGTATTTCTGTGTGTGTCAGGCGATACACCTCCAGTACACATTGTTCTCCCAGGTATAGTTCTATTGTGTGTTTGTGGGACAGAAACTGCTCTGTTTACCCCAATAACACACACCTTAAAATGGGACCCATAGGAGCACTGTACACAGCGAGAGTGTGTGTTGCCCGAGAGAACGTGTGTTTTTGTGCGCGTCGGCCAAAAAAAAAGGCTGATTTATGTGTGTTTGTAGTTGAAAGGTGTAAATACAGACACGCACACACCAGCACACAGCACACACACACACACACACACACACACACACACACACATGCCACCTGGCATAAATCACACAGCGCTTTCATCTCTAAAACACACACACATTTGTACGCGCCGACTTAACGCTAATAAAGCACATCCATAAGCCCACTCTTAGATACAAGTTAGAACCCACACCCATCCACGCATTACACACACACACACACACACACACACACACACGCACATTCAGTGGGCCCTAGGGGGAGAGGAAGGCGCTGAATCTGGTGGTGTTGTTGGGTGTTGTCTACAGCTGGAGCTGGATCTGGTTACCGAGACACTCCCAGCCCTTCACTCCTATAGCCCGCGCACGTGCACGCCGTGCACATGTGCAGCTGACCCAGCGCCCTGTCCCCTTCAGTGCTGTTACACGCACGCGCACAACACACACACACACACACACACTCAAACAAGTGACTGACCCAACCACACCCAATGGAGAACTCCTGAACAACAGCACCTACAGGAACATCCACCGGAGTTCCTGTGAAGTTCCAGTACCAAAGAAAGGGAGAGGGTGTGTTAGGGAAGGAGAGAGAAAAAGATTGTGTGTGTGTGTGTGTGTGTGCGTGTGTGCGCGTGTGGCTTCTCTCTGTGGTTGAGGGTTTGGCGATAAATGGCAAACCGGTAGAGTGAGATTAGACCAGATCACATCCAAGTGCGCCAATGTCAAATGGACTCTTTGTTTGCGTAAGGATGATGAGTCTTGATTTGGCGTGACTGGCTCTGTGAGATTTCGATCATCCTCCAACGTGTCTCACGCTCTCCCTTCCGTCTCCCCTGTGGCTTTTCCCCCCGTTGTCTGCCCGCCTCTATCTGTCGATTCGATCTCCCTGACTTTTATTGCATTGCTGAACAACCCTGAAATCATCGCATGTGCCGCGGGGAAGGGCAGGGGCCCATGGGAGGAAGGAGGAAAAAAAGAAGAAGGGAGGATGGAGGATGAGCGCTATGAAGAAGAAAGTAGGGGAGGGAGGGGAAATGAAGCAACGGGGGATCAAAGATAAAGACAAAGGAGGGATGGGAGGGAGGGATAGAAGACAGAAAGAGGAAGAGAGAGAATTACTTGGGGAAGGTCAACGGGTCCACCACACCCCTGTGGGGCCTGAACTCCTCGTGTGCAGTGGGGAATAAGACACATTGCGTGACACACCTAACCTGGTGGGTTACTAACTGGGTTGTCAGTGGGACCTTTTTTCTCTATTCAGTCGAAGCACAGTAAAGCAAACGGAATACAGAAGGGTGGATTCATCTGACAGGCGAAAGAGACTGACAAGCACACACACACACACACACACACACACACACACACACACACACACAGACAGACAGACAGACAGATGGACAAGGAGGCAGACTGGCAGAAAGAGAGAGAGAGAGAGAGAGAGAGAGGGAGAGAAAGTAAGGTAGGAGAGAGACAGGGGGATACAAAGGCAGATGGGGAGAGGGGAAATAGGAAATGGAGATAGACAGACATACACACAGACAGGCAGGCAGGTAGACAGGCAGGCAGGTAGACAGGCAGACAGACGTCTAGGAGCACTGGGCTCAATTAAACGGAAATAATAGCTCACCTTGCGCCTTGGTGCTCCCCGCGAGCAGGCTTCCTAACAGCAGAATCCACAGGTATGACATCATGGGAACACGGTGTTCTGGCTGCGAATGAACCGGGGCTCGAGCTCCGGCACCTCGGACTAAAAAAAAAACCGGATAATTAACGAGCTTCTTGGTTACAGATGCGGCTGGTGAGTCCGTTTCTGTGCTTGCGCGTTTTGGTTGTTGGTTGGTTTTTTTGCGCGTCCGATCAAACCCTCGCGTCTCCAAGGTGGGGATGGATGCTCTGTGCGCGTCTCCGCGAGTCCCTCGTCCTCTCCTTTTGTCTGGATTGGAAGAGAAGTCCCCGGCTATATTAAGGGGGGCGGGTCTCTTTTTCGCACAGACAGACAGACAGACAGGCAGACAGGCAGGCAGCGGTGTTGGGTGGTAACGCGTTGTTAAGTAACGTTATTACTTCTCCCTCAAACGCGTGTAACGAATTACAGCATTAGTATTACAGTCACCAATAAAAAAAACACGAGTCTTTACTTCTTACCAACCCCTCTAAACACCAGACTGAAGTTGAATTATCCAAAAAACTAGCACATCTCCATCACATTTTACACATCATTAGTCGTCACCCTCACACACCTGATGAGAAACGGGAAATTAACGTAACGAGTAGCGTAACGAATTACTGCTCCCAAGTAACGAGCGTTAGTTTAGCCGTTAACGAGCCCAACGCTTGAGACAGACGGACAGGTTCGCCGTGCTGTTTACGTTGCTAAAGCTCTTCCCGTCAAGTCCTGGCGATGAAAGGGAAGTTTACATATCTACACGTTAAAGCGGGAGCTATTGGGACACGCGCGCGCACAGGCACACGCACACGCACGCGCGACATTCGATTTAATGTTTCTCGAGCTCTTCTTGCCCTTCTGAATATAACCACGACAACTACTGTTTTTATAACCATATCATTTTATACAACCTGTGGAACTTCAGTTTAATCGTATTGTGTGTGGCAACTGACAATTTGGGTGAAATGATGAAAAACATTGGTTCACAAGCGTGCACTGTAAAACACCCACCTCATTTATTCTAGTACTGCATTATTATGTTTTGCTTATAAATTAAAGAAACTGGCAGTGGGATGAGATATTTTTTCGCTTGCATGATTTCCTTTAGTCTAGAGATATTATCTTTAAACTGGAGGAGTGATGTAATATTCCGGATGTCAAGTTATTACTTGTTTCGTGCAAATTCTCCAAACAGGCGAAACTACAGTGGAATCACCCCACTGGCATGAATATATATCAGGGGGAAAAAAAATTGAGACTCAACATTAAATCACATGACTTACAAACATGGACATCCAGTGTGTGTGTGTGTGTGTGTGTGTGTGTGTGTGTGTGTGTGGTAATGGAGGAAAGCAAGGTAGTAGAACAATTTTAAGCTTCACCAGCTCTACATTGGGGTTCATGTGTGTGGATAGTTGTTGTTGTTGTTATATTGTTTTGCTTCTATTGGTAGTGCGAGCATGTGCATCGGGGGTTTTCAGACAGTGTTGTCCTGTTTCACAGCATTCACAGGCAACCTCAACTATTTCAAGTCACACCTCTGCCACATACTTTTTGGTGTCACATCAGGTACATTGTCATTAGAAATCCAGAAACCCAAACAAGATAATTATTGTTTGCTTGTAAAGGAGAGATGAAACTGATTACACAACGCAGATACATCTCTAATTAAAAAAATAATTTTCCTATGAGATTACTAGAGTGAGTTTATACTGACATTATCACACTTCATGGATATATTTTTACATGGATCACTATGATATCCATATTCCTACATCTTACCCTGTGTATTGAGTTATGCTACAGCTGGCTTAGGCTAGTGACTGCTGTAAACAGCTGACACCTATGGAAAGACCTGGAAGCATGGAAAGACAGCTGACAGGAGGAAATAGACTCCAACGGGGCTGCTGCGATGGGTTAGCAACTCATCACGGCAGCATTCAAGGTTAGACAGGCCATTTGGGTACACCCTGAGTAGCAGTAGACAAATACAGGTAAAATACCCCTGAGGTTTGCGAGAGCGGGGGCGGAAGATGACTCACTGATGGTTGACACGCTACAGAAAGTGGAACGGAGATCATTACGAGTAGGGAGAATATTTCAGTGGAAGAATGTGGCTGCACAAAAATACACCAACGGGAGGAAGAGGTGCTTGACCCCGCATTGAAAATGACTTCTGAAGATATACCTCATGTCAGTCGAGTGAAGTCCAGCGGCAGGTAATAAACCACAGTTCGCAGGACATCAGCACCCCTGTTGTGGAGGCCAACAAAGGAAAAGATCAGTTAAATAGTCAGAGCCTGCTGAAACCTGGAAATGGGAAATTATTAATAGTGACTTGAGTAGGGCTGTAAAGGAACCGCTGAGAGTGACGTGGAAAAAATGGGTGGATGTATATTATAGGTTATAGAATATAAGTATAGAAAGGTTTGAGAGTATAGAAAGGTTTGAGAAAAGGAAGAAGGCAGGTGTAGAGGCGAAGAGATAGAGAGACTTATCCTGGAGAGAGGGCAGCTTAGGAGTCGGCAGAGGAAGACTGTTTTGACTATGCATTAACATCCGAATTGGGATATCGATATCAAGTTCACACCTCTAGGTACGTCCGTTTACACCTGGCATTAGAATGCGTCTGTGATCATCTCGATTCGGATCTCACTTCCCCACTCTATATGCAAATAAACACGTACATCATCATATACCAGTTAGCCTGATAACATATAAATTATTAATCATTCATTTGATCTCGCTATGAGAGACAGCGCGTCCTCTCACTCTAGCACCAACCACGGCGCAGAGAGAGAGAGAGAGAGAGAGAGAGAGAGGTATACGGTCTTTAAATGACGTTTTACGGTATAGGACATTATTTTATTAGTTTATTTTGTAATGTGTATGTATGTCGATCTTTTAAAAGACATGTTGAAATAAATATACCTATACCAGTAGTCATGTCTCTCGCTGTATTGGTTTGCCCTCTTATGGACGTAATGCGCTGTGTTTTTTTTTTTTTAAAGGAATAATCGATAATCGTAATTTTGGCCAATTTTGACAGCGCTGCCGCTTAAACAGAGGACGTCAGTTGAGTAGGCGGTCCTTCAATGCGACCCAGCTTGCATCGCGTGCACACTGCTAAAAGAATGTGGTCATATCGGTTCTACACCATCTCCGAATGTGGTCTGAGCGATGCGATCTTAAATTTGGGTGCGTTTACACCAGTACTTAGAGGTGTTAACTTGATATATGATATCCCAATTCGGATCTTAATGCATAGTCTAAACAGGGTCAGAGGTTGAGAAAGAAGAATATATTGCAGGCAGATGTGAAGAAGCGATTGGCAGCGTTAAGGAGAACAGAGAACATTAGGAAAAACAGGAAAAAGAAAGAGCGAGCCAGAATAGAATTTTACAAGCACCCATTTAGATTTGTGAAAACATTATTTAACAAGGAGAAAAGTGGTAATTTCAGAGCAACAAAGCAGGAGCTTGAGGACTATTTGGAAAAGGTGCACACACATAGGAAAAGATTTAGAGACCTATAGCTCCCTCCGATATTCCATTTATTGGAGGGATAGAATTTCAGTTTGTTAGCTCGCCAAAGTGGAAAGAGGTACAAGAGATATTGAGGCGCACCAGGGCCTCTGCAGCCCCGGGGGCCTAATGGAGTCCCCTATCGATTGTACAAAACAGCCCTGGACGTGCCGAGGTTCTTACGGAAGCTTATGAAGTTAGTCCGGAAGAAACAGTTTACTCGTAGAGCATGGCGTAGATCAGGGGGGAGTTTTTTTATTCTCAAAGACTCTGTATAAATAAATCAGTTTAGACCTATTGGAGGGAAGATTTTCTTTAGCGTTGTGGCACGAAGGCTGTCTAGTTCTTGACACCAAATTCAGTCAGCGAGGCGTGAGAAAAGAGATCCTCGTGTTGTATTTTTGGATCTGGCAAATGCTTTCGGCTCAGTATGTCACAGCCTGTTCTGGGGGGCTTTTCATTTCATTCGAGTACCAGATATTATAAAGAAGTTAATTGAGGCTTACATTCAACTCAAGTATACTACAGCTTGGCAGCATCTGGAGATAGGCATTATGGCAGGGTGTACAATTTCCCCTTTAGCTTTTACAATATCAATGGAGGTCATCATTAGGGCATCAAAGTGTGTAGTGGGTAGGGAAAGGCTGCAGGGAGGTTCTGCACCTCCGACCAATCGGCATATATGGACGATATGACGGCTATGACTTTGACAGCTCCCTGTACCAGTAAATTACTGAACGAGCTGAACCGTAATCTAAAGTGGGCTAGGATGAAAGTGAAGCATTACAGGTATAGACAAGTCAGGGCTTTGCTATATCTGTAATAATCTTGTTGCCTTGGCTGATGTGGCTTTGATGGTGTATAAGGTTCCTCTGTCAAAGGTAGAAAAGCTAGAAAGGTTAGTTAGCTCATTCACTAGAAAACGGCATGGAGCCCACGCTATCTAGCCTGACAGAGGAGTACAATTGTGTCAAGGTAAGATTGGAAATGACTGACTGAGTCAATGGATCCAATGGTCGGAAGTGGAAATCGAAAGAGGCAGTGAAACGAGCACATTGTAGGCCAGGAGCAGCATGGGCGAAGCAGTTCAGGGCTGTGAGCAGGGAAACCTTTAAGGGGTAGTAGGGCAACGC
The DNA here is from genome assembly GCA_034670385.1 of Hoplostethus mediterraneus. NCBI lineage: Eukaryota > Metazoa > Chordata > Actinopteri > Trachichthyiformes > Trachichthyidae > Hoplostethus > Hoplostethus mediterraneus. The sequence continues at coordinate 168,367 of JAXDDW010000277.1, read as the reverse complement.
CATTAGAAAAATGGTAGATGGTAGTCGAAGAGATACATCATCAGGAGGAGGCAATAAGGTGTCCGGGGACAGTTTCTCAGGCAAAACAAGGGCAATGTAGAAAAAAGAAAACTTGGGTGGAGAGATTTGTGGAGTATGGAGGCAAACCCAATTAGATTCAATAAAAGGGGGCAACCTACGTTGTGCTGCCATCTCTCCAAAATCTTTGAGCTTACTGTCCCCCTGGGAAGACCGAGTTGATGAGGCAAACGAGTGGAAGAGATTTCGAACAGCAAAGTTGGAAGGCTCGGGTTCGGCCTGTAGAAGTTGGTTGTCGAGGGTTCGTAAAAAAGTCTTGTTTTCAAACTGCTAGGCCAGTTGGGCATTCGAGGACATAGCTTTATAAAAGCAGTTAGGAATATGCCTCAGCCCCGACCCCAGTCCCTTACCCTATGCTAGGTTGATGGCAGGCATCAGATAGCAGGGGTAAAGTTGGACTGAGTCTGATTAGTTAGTATAGAGGGGTGTCGGTGGTTCCAGGACCCTGGGATACACTGTTGAGCCTTCTTGAGGCGTCGTGGGCCCAACTCAACGAAACATCGGTGGAGCAAGGTGCCCACTTGAACCTCGATGATACTGCCACGTAGCGCTACGTAACTACCGAGTACGTAACTAACTAATTGTGCCACCTGACCACCTTATTTGGTGGCTTTTGTATCATTCTTAAAACATGGGTGTTGGGCTTCTGTGGAGTATGGCACAAGGGATAGTAACGTCTTATCCGGTGGTTTGATGAATGCTTCAACATTCCCATGGGGACTTTTGCTGTGCTAACTGTATGGTATGCTTCTATTTTTAGAGGATTTCTAGAGTTCTGTTTGATAATGGATGTAGCGGACTATTAGAGTTGCTGGCCAAGGAGTAAAGCGCATTAGCTTTGACTGGGGAGTAGGATCTTAGGCTTATGACAGTTGACTTATGTAATGTAATGTCAATGTAATAATTTTGTTATACAGTGATTTTGTTTGCATTTGAGAAAACCCTCTGACGTCCTTCTGCACGCTCCTGTACGACACGGAAATGGTTTATATCAGCAGGTGGCATCATCCATGTATAATATCCATCCAGTCACATAGACAAAATAATGCATTCTGGCTTGTTAGGTGTTGCTAGGGGTGTTAACGTGATTTGGAACCCTATCTAGTGCTGAATTCCAATTTGACCTTGAAAAACCTTTCATAAAATCTACCCTTTAAGGACCACAGAGACAAAATGCCACATAACTTGCAAAACCAAGACTAGTTCAAGATTACACATTTGATGAACAGTGATGAAATTAGTTGCCCTGGCTCAGCAGGCTATTCTGTAAGTGTGGTGTGAATGCAGCTCACAATATATCACATAGCATCTGGTCTTTCCGTCCCATCTGTCCACGTATGCTATTAAAAAAAAACCAAGATATGCCACTGAAATAATCTTAAAAAAAGAAATACAAGTTTATTAGTGTTCTGGCACAATGATTATAGAAACATTAAAACAAGTAATCTCCTGCCTCACACGTTCATTATAAAACATACATTAAAGCCCCAATCTGTGATTTTCTTTTTGAGTATATTGATTATGATTATATACATATGTATTCTAAAAGGGTAGGACTTGATGGAAAGTAATTGCTGCACAACTTTCAGATGTCTGATGTGATGTAACTCAAAATACAGGACCTATTCTGCACCAGTATTTTCTCTCTTCCCTCCTAGAATAGTAGTGAAGAAGAATGAGTAGCACACAGCACCGTCGAGACAGATTTTGGTGATGCAACACATCTGCGCCGACACCTTTCCGTCTGGTCAATCTTCTTCCAACAAAAAGTGGTTAACACGTGCGCCTGCATGTCTTGTACTGTCCCTTATGGTCCTCCCATGTTGCGCAGTGACAAAAATTGTCTTCACCCCATACAAAGGAGGTGTGGCGCCCGGCCCCAATCTACCTCCCCGTTTTGTGCCTCCCCCGGCGTACAACATTCACAAATCCAACAATTTAAGTGTTATGGCAAAGAGTTAATCTGGGTGACTCAAACATAAAGCAGATCAGGCAGCTTGTGTGAAGGAGGTTCTTCTGTAACTAAAAATGGTGTGGAGGTCTCATTGACTGCAATATACAGAGTGAATCTTACTCATATGGTGTTTGGCATGAAAATCAACATCAACTAGCAAAACTACCAAATGCTTGTCAACCCCCACCGCCCCGACCCTCACCCCCCATTGTCCTTCTTCCCCAATGGTTTGTACTATACAAGTACTTGGTCATAAGCACTTTGGCATCTTTCCTTAACTTAAAAACAACAGCATAAAGATTGATTCAGCATTAAGTAAATGTATATAAAAAGAGCAAAAGCGTAGGAGGCTTTGTGAAACAACTGTGGTCCATGTCGCCTTTTCTTACAACCTGGTTTCAGCACCTAAAATGGGTTGCAGGCTTAATTCTGGTCTCAGCCTGATAATATTATCAACTCGGTTTTCAGGAGATTAGGTTTTTTTGTTTGAGTCCTAGGCTGAAAAATGTTTAGGAACCCTTGTGTTCTAGCTAATCTTTGGCTAAAAGCCTTAGGAGGCTGAATCCCAAACATGTGGGCTTCCCTGAGCGCTATATTTAGGAGGCCCGGAAGAATCTCCCGCTACAAAATATGCAGACTTTCCAAACCCTTTCGGTGCGCGTAAGGATGGAACTTTGCAGACTTTGGCAAAGGGTGCTGCCGAGTTTTCTAAGTGAAAGTGACATGCTTCGTTGGAGAGAAACTTTAGTGACAAATTAGACCAAATGAAAGCATAAAGAAGGTGGCTGGTGATGCTATTTATAACAAGAGGGGGATTTTTTTTTTGCTAGCATCACACTACTACTTTCACAGTGCTATTAGTGTGTATATGTACTGTAGAATCTTTAAAATAAGGGGGGAAAAAAAAAAAACCCACAGACCACAATTTGTTTCAGTTTCTCCAAGGTAACCAGCTCTACAAAAACAAAAAAGAAAAGAGACATAACTGAACTGACTGAAATGTCTCATGACCAACTAAACATTAAGAAATTAGGGCTCTAACTGGCGCAAACCCCGCTATTATCGTGCATTAGTATTGTAGGATTTTCCAAGCGGATTTCCTCTCGGGTTGCAAAGCCAACTGTGTGACCAAGGAGAAGGAAGTACGGGGGAAAAAAAAAGATGTAACGTATCTGCAGAATGCACGGTGGCGCTGCAAAGACGCTTCGCAAAGGCATTGATCCACTGTTCAAAATGGTTCTGTGTGCACATGAATTGTGTGTGAGTGTGATTTTTTTTTTTTTCTTTTTAAAATTAATCAAAAAGCAGTATCTGGGCTCCCGTGATCCACCTCTGTAAAGGCTTGCAGTAAGATGATTGGCTGAAAGTCCCAGTCTGGTCTGAACAATCTGATTGGCTAATGCCAGAGAGGGGGCGACTGGCTGAAGGGGGGGGCGTCTCACATCTTGTTGAAACACTCCTTGGCGTTGGACCACACCTGGATTCCCTGAGAAAGACAACCGACAACCGATCAGAACAAATTAACGCAACGTGTTCCTTTTCACAGCGACTGAAGAATCCTCTTTATCGGGAGAATCTCGAAATTGTGAAATGTAGTGAAAGGCGCGCTGGGCGTACAACAACAAACACAAATAATATACGAGTTGCGACGAGAAGACGATTGATGCTGGCACGCTCAGAGAGTTTATACAAAAAGGTGCTGATCACATAAAGCACACACACACATACACACAAGCAGCATACCTTCTTACACATACTGATCTGCATGATGGCGTAGCTGATTAGCGCCTCTTGCAAATCTCTGTCCTTCTGTTCCTTAAAGCGCTCTATGTCCTCCCAGGCTGTCTGCACAAACTCTCTGCGGACACAAACACACTTGCTGTCGGTGCCGCTGTGGAACCGTTTGACCACGAAACCCACATCGTTACGCTACTCGTGTGTACTCCTACTCATGTGGAAAGTTCCGCATCACCGCGGACCTAAAAGGGAGCGTTAGTCTGAGCGGGGAACAAATACGAGAGAGAAAGTGGGAGAAATAAAAGTGTAATTACTGGCACTCTGTGTTCTTGTCTTTGAGCGCCTCCTCTCCTTCCTGGATGCTCTGTTCCAGGGCTGCCAACCTGCTCTCCCTCTGCTCCTGGCTCTCCTGGCCAAACAGCTTGCTGGTCATCCCCTTCAGAGAGAACACACGCACCGTCTGCATACAAACACAGAAACACACCCCACACACACACACACACACACACACATTAAAATCCTGCACAAAGTAATTCACTTCTGCCTGTTGCAATCAAGCAAACAATCATTGAGCGAACAAACTGTATCAGGGAACTCTACAGGAGAATATCAGAGTAACGGTCCGTGATCTGAAGCTCAACAGAGGTTGGGTCAAACTACAACAGAATGGCTTAAACAAAGTCCTGACCTTAACCCTAGTCAAATGTTGCGGCATGACCTGAAGCAAGCCGTTCATCCAAGACATCCCAAAAATGTCAATGAACTCAACCAGTCCAGTTAGGAGGAACGGTCCAAAATACCTCCTAACCGTCTGATCAGCAACTACAGGAAACGTCTGGTTGAGGTTATTGCTGCTGAGGTTCCACCAGGTACTAAATCTCATGCTGACATATTTTTTCCCCAATCTACGCTGTTAATGTTTGTTGTTCAATAAAGACACAAAAGTACAAGATTTGTGTGTTATTTGCTAAATCACATTGTCTGTTTTTATGACTTAGATGGACCATATTTTAGAAGCCATTTATACAGGAATTCAGGTCTCTTACCCCAGTAGCCAGCTCTTCTTTCTGTTGTTTCTTACTGACCAGGTCCTGAGCTGCCATCTCCAGCTCGTACTGGATCAACTCATGTTTCCGACATACTGACCTTAACAAACAAACACACACACACCTTAAGTGAAGTGTCTGGGACCGATTTACACATTGACAAGATTTTCTGACTTTTTAAAAGGCCAAAGCAATGCAATATTTTGGGGTCCAATGTTATACTACATAGGCAAATGGAATCAAATCATATACGACAATACTTGGTAGCTAGATCCACATACAGAAATTCTCTGTTCACCTACCCCCCTCCAGCTGATAAGGATTCAATGTTTTGATCAAGAACATTTCAGCAGGATGGATACTTATATACATGAGCTGTTACAGCTACGTAAAGGAAAAATCAACTATCTGGGTCCATTTTGTTTTTGATGGTTGATGGATAATTGGCCACCTAGACAATGTAACGCCACATGAGATATTTCCAGCGCAGCTACAATGGAGCTTTAATAGAGCGACGTTCAACAATCATACAGGCAGAAATGCATAGAAGAAGAGGAAGAAATACCAATTGCTCCATAGACAGTAGCCTCAACAGACCAGAAAGCAATGCAGCCACAAGACATCTTGGGTTCTGAGTAAGGGGCGCTACTTTTTCTTTTCTTTCAATTTTTCTAGACTCTTGCTCTTACTATCGCTATTGTCCAAAGGCATTATGGGGAATTACGTGGAAGTACACTGTAGCCACTTTGCTACTGTTGAGCTGCACCCCACGGTGCCCAATCCGTGTTCGTGATTGCCAAGAGGACTAAAAAGCCTCTTGAACGTCTCCATCTCCCCCATCGTGGCTGAGGTGGATTTAAAAGGTGAAATCAAAATCAGGAATCACAGCTTTCACCTTGATTCAACTAGTCAGCCCATTTCAGGGAAAGATCAGGAAAGTGTGTGCACCAAAAAAATATGATAGATTGACGTGTTGTAGGAGTATCTGCAGTAACACACACACACACACACACCTGAGAGCATCAGTATAGAAGAGGTATTCTTTCAGTTGGTCTGCGTAGTGTTCCTCCTCCTCCAGAATATCATCTACTGATGCAGCATACCTGAGCACACACGCACACAAAATGACGTTCGTTAGTAAACCAAAAAAGAAAGCACTGTGTGTAAGTGAGAACTAGTGTGTGTGTGTGTGTGTGTATTGGATGTGCGTCTTGTGCTCACGTGTCCATGTGGTGGCCAGCGCTCTGCAGTCCGTCTCCCATCTCCTTCTCTATAGCACTCCACTCACTGGTCAACACAACACAACAACAACACACACTTACAACTTACAACGTTTACTGTCTTTACACCACACGTCTCTAGAGAAGTGCTTCTCGGGGAAGAAGAAGAAGAAAAAAAAAAGAAGAAAATAAGAAAGCTTGTGACCTGCCATTTGCTTTTTCTTTTCACAATTCCTTGGATCTCCATTAAACAGAGACTAAGAACAGAGAGGTGTGGAGGCTTTGAGGAGTTAACTTTTACCGTCATTATTTACACACCTTTCCATATTTATGAAATCAACCCTGCTCCCTCCCACACACACTAAACATGTCACCCCTAATAAATCACCCTTTAGTCAAGCAAGCAAGCAAGCAGCAGTAACAGCAGTTAACCCACGATGCACCAAGGTTTGGTGTTGATAGGTCAACAAATGAAAAAGCCTCATGGGAAAACGTGTTTTTCAGGAAAAATTCAAAATGGTGGAAAATCCGAAATGGTGTACAGCGATGTGCCCGTGGGCAAAACTGCAGATCAAACATAGCTGGATATATGTAACAGAGCTTTTTCTCATCTGAACGTACGGTGTGAGAGGTATGACTTTTTTCCCCTCTCCTGTAATTACAGCGCCCCCCTCTGGCCAAAAAGTATAGTTCTATAAATGCAATGGTGATTGGACCAAGTGTTTCCTACCTGAAGACTCTGCCGTAGTTGCCGTGGACCTTGTAGACCCCGTACAGCCTGTCTGCTACCCTCTAGGATAAGAAAGTCAAATCATCACTAACACACGGCTTTCTACTAGTTTATTCAATAATGTGTGTTTACATGATGTATGTTTGCACGGGGTAAATAGACAAGACGGGGGCAGCGACCTCAGAAACCTAAAAAAAAACAAACCTTGCTCAACGCCTGACCGTGAAGTATACGCGTGCGCACTCACCGCTCGCACCCGGAGTAGCTGAGAGACGACGGCGTTCAGTTCTTCGCTGTAGTGCTTCAGCTCTGTGAATCGCCTGGGGAGCACAACAAAAGGCACTCAAATCAGCAGTTTGTCTGTTTCTGGGTGTGTTGCAACAGAATAAACGCTCCCCCCCCCCTGTGAAATCTAGGGGATGAAAACGATTCCTTTTGGATTCAAATATAAGCAAATCCACCCTTAACGTTAGACAGGTATCAGTAGATCGGTGTCTGTATTCATTCACAAAGATTAGTGTGTGACATTTTCGGAGAAATCTAAATTGCTTCAAAATAAAACAAAAAAATCAGTTTGACGATGCAGAATCAGATGTATGTAGATATTCTGTCCCTCTACTTTCACAATCCAACCAATTGGGATTCACAACAGATGTTTTTTTGTCTTCACCATCTCACGAACATGAGATGGTCAAAATACCTCAGTAGTTAACAAATCCAAGGCATTTCTTGTATTTCCCTTGTTGCTTCAAGCCCTGCGGCACATGTAACGAATGATGAACGGTTGCCAAAAGAATTTTCACAAGCAAAACGAGAACGCAAGACATTTTTTTATAGACAAGAAAGCAATTCCAAGAGTACCAGAGCAGCCTGCAAAAAAAAAAAAAAAAAAAAAAAAAGGCGGTATGATGTGTCATTAACTGATAAGGAGCAGATCCAGGAAGTAAGGTAGTGAGCGGCACTGAGGGGTGTGTGTGTGTGTGTGTGTGTGTGTGGGGGGGGGGGGGGGGGTGCTGTAGGGCTGGTACAGCAACTCTATAAGAACAATGTAGTTGTTCAGTTGTCATGGTCAATTCCCTGCGCTGTGTGCACGATGATCAGACATGACCAGGCATGTTAGAAAAACCACACCGAGTGGGTTTTGGACCTACTTGTCTGGGTTCTTGACTCTGAACATGGCACTCAGAGACTTTAATCTGGAGTCCACCTGGTAGGGAACACACATGCAACGCAACACGTTAACAGCGGACAATAATTACCGACACAGGGTTTTCTTCTGCATAGTTTGCATAGTCATGAATTGAGTCTTCTAAATTAAAAGTTAACTATAAAATGATTTTACTTTAGGACTAAGGTTAATCCAGCGAATTAAGCCACTGCAGCAATCACAACAGGTTTCCTTGACAGCAGCGCCAACGTTTGGCGTCCATAAGCCAGTGCTGGAATCGGCAAAACTGCCTTCATTAAACATCAAAGCAACAGAAAAAAAAAAAAAGGACATGGGATTTAAACTTGACATCATCATGACAGTCAGGCCACAGACATCTTAACATCCACAAAACTTCGACCGAGAGCTTTCTAAAAAGGAAGAGAGGGGAAGTGCTGCTGATTGGATACCTTATCTTGGAAGCCTGTCTCCAAAACAGCCTCCCTCCATCCTTTCTCCTGAGGAGAGATTACAGACAGACAGGACAGACCAGTCATACGAGGACATTGTGTGTATATGTGTGTGCAGGGAAACACTTTAGTGAGCTAGTGAGATGTGTTTTACATGCTCGGGTGCTGACCTCTGTGAGAAAGAGGAAGAAGATCTTATCGTTGGAGAGGACGGGATGCGACGCGACGCGCAGCAAGAAGTTCTCGAGGCCGACTCTCCGCCTCTCCACAAAGTCGGGGTCCAGGTTGTCCGCCGACAGCTTGTGCCACACAAACTCCGCCTAACCAGAAGGGCACAAACCAGGAAGTGAAATGAGGAACTGAATTTCACCACATCTGAAGACTGGACTCGGGCCAGAGGGAGCGTTTCGTTTAGGTGCACCGCCATCCTCGTTGTGCAAGAGTTCTGTGGAAGATGAGGCGGCGAGGAAATGTTCAAAAGCCCTTTGTAGAAATGCAAATAGAGCAGGGTTGGAGAACATAAAAGGTAGCCAATGCAAATCTACCAACAGTGCCCCGGGTAAAACCATCTTTACCGTGGGCGTATGTGATAAATCATCTTTCCAGTGAAATCGCACTCAGGTAGCATCAGCACCAGAATCTAAACCGTGATGACAAAGGATTATGACACCGTGATCTCGCCTGAATCTCACTAAATTTCCTTCCTTTTGCAAAAATCCTACATTTTCTTTTAATGTCATCACCATTACTCAAATTACACAGGAGTAGGTCACCGAGTGCAAACCTGGCCGTGTCAAAGACTCCTCACTATTTTTCTTTCATTACTTCATTCACCCATCCGTGTACGTTTCCCACAGGCCTCCCCAACTCCCCCTCTTGGCACGCTTCCCATCGCTTCCCTCCCCCTGTGCATCACTCACCCTTTTCTCTGGCAGCGGAGGGACGACGATGTAGGGGTAGGTGACTAGGAGGTACGTTCTGAGGAGCTCAAACTCACTGTAGCGTCTCCATAGAGAGTCGGGGGTGGCAGGGGAACCCCCTTCTGGGACAACTTCAGCTGGCCTGCAGACAGGGTCAATTAAATAGTTAGCATTTACGGTTGTAGTCGTAGTAGTAGTAGTAGTAGTAGTAGTAGTGGTAAGGTGTTTAGGCTTCTTGTCCAGAGCAACCTAGGAAACAATAAGAACAATAACAATAAAAATATCCCACTTAAAACTTTACTTTGAAATTGCTGGTTTCTCCGGCTGCTATTTTGCCTCCCTTCTAGTAAACATTTGGCTTAATTACGTTGAGGATTCAAAATAGCACAAGAGAAAGCAGAGCATATCCAATGTACATATAATATCAATCAAGTACAGGCAGAAATCAAAACAGTCAGTCACACTTCTCATGTGCTTGTCACAACACTGCTGCACTTTTCCTACGCTGCAAAAAGTAATTGGTTGCAAAGTCCTGCAAGGAGTCACGGCGAACTTTTACAGTGGAACAACAAAAGCGGATTGCTCCTTTTTCATGTTTTTTCAAGTTTTTGAAAAAAAGAACAATGAGGATGACCTTAACGACCTTATTGCATGACTTGCCCACTCAAGTGGTTGGCAGGCTACAGTAAATACACCACAAAAGAAGAGAACACAAGCAGACATGGTGGTTCTTGACCTACCTCGTTTCTATGAGGTAGACGGTGTAGGTTTCCTGCATGTTTACTGTGTTCTTGCCCGTTCTCTTCTCCGCCTCGGCCACGTTTATCTCCATCTTTCTCAGCAGGGCCGTCCCTCTCTCCACCATCTACAAAAGAACAGGGGGACGGAGACAGAAAGACAATCAGGTGTACAGAGATGAAAAGGTCAACAGAGAGGTGGACAGATACAGACAAATAAAGGGGGGAGAGACAGCAGCCGAAGGAAGAGGAAAAGAGAAAGAGAAGGATCTTTGCGGGTTGACAGAAAGTGATGAAAGACAAGGAGACGGACAGACAGATGTTTTGCTATTCAGCAATATGCAATGTTTCTGTACAAAGGGCCAGGAGAGGCGTGTGCAGATCACAAGACAAGCCTGTCTTCCTAGCTGAACTACGGAAGAAGCGATTCTTCGCTGTAATCAAATGTGTCTTCTCCCAGAAGGAAACAACGGTAAATAACACCGGACAAATAGAACGCATGAAGGAACTATGCCAAATACAGCTGACAAGCGAGTAAAGTTGGGCTTGCTAGCTAGCGAGCTAACGTTAGTTGTACAGTACAAAGTAGCATAGCACCATAGTTAACAAGTTAGCATAACCAACGTTAGCTAAGTTTGACAGTAGCGGTCACAGCTAGTAGCTAAATGAAGCTTCAGCGCTACACAGAGAAGTTTAAAGCAGCTTTTGAAGAGATGAGAGCAGGACTCCTTAACGTTACTCAACTCCAGCTAGCTAACAACTTTAGGCCTGGCTGGGGAAGTTTTAAATCGCGATAACGGGTTTTTAAAATTGGCCAACAAAGTCGCGGAAGTAAGTAATAACAGAAGTCTACCGTGTTTCTAATGTTGTTCTCCGATTCCGCTGAAGTGATGTCGGTGTTGCCGATCACGGCTACTTCTTCGGTACTTCCAGAGTCTGCCATCATCCTGGTGTACTCTTGTCAGCTGGCACTTCTGCACTTCTACGCATGCGCAGTTCAGCCAGAAGCCAGCGCCGCCTAACGGCTTTGATTTCATCAGTTTTATAACTTCATCCACACTGATCGAAGTAATTTTGCGCTAAGATTGGTACATCTAACCTCAAACCAACAATATGCATTCAATTAAGCACCTTTCAATCGTTCAAATTTCAAGTGTTGGAAACAGCAAATCAATACAATTCTAAGACGAGACAGCTGGGAAAAGAGCAGGGAAATGAATCTGCAGGAATTAATAGAGGATGAATAGTGAGTGCAAGTGAGAGTTGCACATTCCTTTGGCATCTTTTGCATCTTTCTTTGACACTATCCTTTGACAAAGTTTGTCACGTAGACCTATAATAAGTAGGTTCTAGTAAGCAGGCAACTAAACAGTCATATTACGTGTTTGAGTATCTCTATTGAACAAGACAGGACCAGAATTCCCTTTTAACTCCCCTTTCACACCTTGCATTTCCTACTGAAGATGTCTCTGCAGTGAGAAAACAAATTAAAATGTATCATCCAGATTCTATGTGAAATATAGACACTGAATATATATATATATATATATATATTATTATATATTGTATATAAGTTGTATATATATTTAACAGTTGAATGGAAGGAGATGGAAGACATTTTCCTTCAAAGGACCAGCTGAATATATATAATGCTTTATTGTGCGCCAAAGAAATTAACTGGCCTTCCGAGCCATAACTCAATGGAAAATTCAATCTCTACATCTAAACTCTTTTCAGCTGCACCTGTGTTACTAGGTACAGAACTAGTGGGAAATCCAATGGAAAGCCATAGAGGACAGCTTAGAAGAAGATTACTTTATTTGCAACTCGGAGTGCACACACGCACCAACACACATGGCCGCCGAACACAACACACACACATGCAGGGTAGGGTGTCCGAGTTGAATGATTTCTCTGCATTTCCCCATCCCCGCCAACCTTCCTCCAGGGACAGCCAGGGAGCAGTGGGCAGCCTCCAATACCAGCGCCCGGGGACCAATTCCAGGTGTAGGTCCTCGTCGTGGTCAGGGACAGGACAGGATGTTGCATGTTTTTAGATGGGGTTCTTTACAGGAGGAGACCCATGTGAGCACGGGGAGAACATACAAACTCCACACAGAAAGGCCCCGGAGACAACCCACCTGGGCACCCCAGAGTCAACAGCGCCCCCAGGCGGGAATCAAACCCAGGCTTGCTTGCCAAGTTAAGAACTGAAAAGAACTGTCAGGAAAAAGCAAGCAAGTTGGCAGAGGAGAAGGAGGTCAGAGATTTCTCGGTAACCGTCTTCATAAAGAAAGTGAAAGATCTCATAGAGGAGAAGACAGAAGACAGAAAAGCAGCGGGAAAACCAAATGGAGCGCTGCAGGAAAGAACCGACTGAAAAGGAGGAGAGCTGGGACAATATTGCTAGAGAAATGAAGGACAAACTGGAGAAAATGTGGCTGATGAAAGAAGACTTACTGATGAAAGAAGATACGCTGATGTCGAAGCAGGTTGAAACTCCAGGGCTTCAAGATTGCACAGCTTCTGGTACACTAACTAACTGGTCATTTTGGTCTAGAATAATGGTTCCTAAGCTTCAAGAGTGATTGTTGTGAGTGATGTTTTGATGAGCGAAACGAATGATTGTGTTGTTGTGATTCAGAGAACTTTGTAGATTTTAAATGGATTCTGTGGATTTGACTTTAAAAAAAAGCACAAACTGTACTGATTTGTAGCAGATAGTTGATTCAGATTTGTAGAGCACAACAGGCCTTTAAGCCTCTTGAATTAAAATGAAAATAACATTTAAATATCTGTTTGCAGGAGCTCAGCAACAAGAAGAAGAAGAAGAAGAAGAATATCTGGAGAGAAGTACTCCATCAAAAGGAAACGATAAAGTGGAAAGACAAGAAAACATTTACTTGGATTTCATCATCAATGACTTCATAGGATCATTTTCATATTTTCGTCTTTGTGAATGAAAAATATTGATGTGATGTGAAAACTTGTCTGTGTTTTAATGGGGTTCCAGAAGTAGAAGTGGATAAGGCCTGGAGGGATTGAACACCACAAATTGATGACATTTAACACTGGAACAGCAGGAGAGGGTGGAGGTTTCCTTTAAAAGCCACAGGAAGTGTGGATATGTACACCTGTATGAGAGTGTGTATGTATCCATGCATGCTTAGGTGTGTGTGCTTGTCTGTCTGTCTGTCTGCCTGCCTGTGTGTCTGTGTGTGTGTGTGTGTGTTTGAGCAGGGGTTTGTATGTATCTGTTTATTTGTGAGTGTTAATACTCGTCTGTGTTTTGTGAGGATTTTTTTAGTCATGTTGAAAATGTTTTGGTTTTGGAGGCTCTGGACTTCAGAACTCTTCTACTGTTCCATTATCAGAGGATTAAGTGTCGCCTCGTCCAGCAGCATATTGGTGATCAATAGATTTGTCAAGCACACTCATCTCAATGTTAAATGATTATAAAAATGAAGGTCACAGAACATGCAACTTGAGTTTACAATTTCTACTACAATTCATCAACAATCAAAAATAAAGTTCAGTTGAGAAATTTAGTCAGATGTATCGCTTAGATAAGAAGTGCCTTCTCCATCCTCTTCCTCCCTGCCCCTCTTAAGGGAGACCCTGGGCCCAGGCCTGGACCAAGAGGGCCTCACCTCCTCCTTCTCATCCTCCTCCTCCGTGCTGCTCACTGGAAAAACAGTGCAAATTAGTAAAAACCAACTAATCTTTAATCATTAACTCAATGTATATAGATGTCATTACTTACAGTTATCATCTTCGGAACTTCAGAATAATTGTGAGTTCCTGTCTTAGCAGTTGAAAGAACATCTTACCACGCGTTCACTCAACTGATCATATGAAGTTTATTAAGAAACACTTCCCAGCATGCATTGTAGTTGAGTTAACTCGCCAGCAACCCTTCACTTCTTGTTGTTTGGATAAAGTTACAGGTTGGAGATTTGATGGAGATCAGTTTCTGATTAACTGTGATCAATAACTACACCTGATAAATATTACAAAGTGAGTGGTATCTACTGCTTGTACTTGCATCAGTGCAAAGTGTCCTTGTTGCAATGCAGTGTAACAATTGTACACGAATCACACATGAACGACTGACACTAAAAATCGATTCTCTAGTGAAGGAGTAAATAACTGGAATGCAGTGAATTCAACTAATTAACACTTGTCAACGTGAGGAGAAACTTACTGACTGAACTTGTTATCTTCAGTTCACTCAGTGAGTTTTACTGCATTAGATGTCAGGCATAGTAGTTGGTATAGGACCCAGAAATGCAGACCAGGACAACTGAGTAGAAAATAAGGGTTTTTTAATGATGAAGCTGATGAAGGGAAGGTGGGGGGTGCAGAGGCTGGGCTGGATGGAGCTGGGGCAAGCAGGTGAGGCAGGAGGGAGGGAAACAGGCAGGCTGGTGGGTTTTGGCGAGGAGATACAAGGAAGGAGACGTACAGGGGATCTTGGGAGACAAGAACAGACAGTTAGGACAGCCCGAAGGCACACAAGGAATATACTCTAATTGTAAGTCTAGAGCGGCCGAGAGAGTGACTACCACGGTAGTTGGTGGAACAATCTGGTCGGGGCTGGAGCCGTGACATTAGAACTACTACTACTTTTGACCTTTTTGACCCAACTATTTTCTACTATTTCAGCCTTAATATTTGTTGCAGTGCTCTTACTGGAGATTCTGGGCCTCTTGTTGGGTCTGGACCAGGAGGGCCTCACCTCCTCCTCTTCCTCCTCCTCTTTCCACAGACTCTTGCCAGTCCAGAGCAGATGCCTCTGCTGGGTCCAGCACTCTCCACTTCATCATCAGCATCATAGTTTTCTTCCACCTCCTCCTGCACCTCCTCCTTCTCATCACTGTTCTGCTCCTCATCCTCCTCCTGCTCCTCCTCACTGTCAGATGTTGAGTCTCTCTACTATCTCCTCCACCTCCTCCTCACTGTCAGATGATGAGATGTTAAGTTTCTCTACTCTCTGCACTATCTCCACCATCTCCTCCTCCTCACTTTTCTCCTTACTATTCTCCTCCACCTTCTTCTTCTCCTCCTCCTCCTGTTGATTTTGACTTTGAGGCATTTGGCTGGCTCTCTTTATTGGTCACCTCAGGAGAATCATCTTCTTCCTCCCTATCAGAGAATGTGATTGGTCCAGAGTACCAGCCTAAAAGTACAAAAAGACAGTAAGTTCAACAGTGAAAATGTGGCTAGAAGGATTTTTCAGATAAATGTTGATGGGCCACAGACACCCAGTTGAATTCTGATTTGTTTCTTTGTTGTTAGTTTACTAAACATGTATAGAAATGTTGAAAACTCATGTGGTGGAGATAATGGAGGTTTGTGACTCATTTCACCAGTCAAAAATAAATCTTTCAACTCCTCTTCCTCCTCCTCACTATTTTCCTCTTCCTCCTCTGTTGATGCTGACTCTGAAGAGGAGTTTGATGACTTGTTCTTTTCATCTGTTATTTCAGATGAATCAATCTCCTCCTCCTTACCATTCTCCTCCACCTCCCTGCTCTTTCTGGAGACTCTAGCCCTCTTCTTGGCTCCAGCCTTGGGACAGGAGGCCCTCTCCTTCTCCTCCTCTCTGGTGCTCTTTCTGGAGACTCCGGGCCTCTTCTTGGCTCCAGCCTTGGGACAGGAGGGCCTCACCTCCTCTTCCTCCACCTCCTCCTCCCTGCTCCTCTTTCCACAGACTCTGGCCAGTCCAGAGCAGATGCCTCCAGCAGAGGAGTTTGATGACTTGTTCTCATCATCAGTCATCTGCTCCTTCTCCTCCTCCTCCTCCTTACTACCTCCTCTGTCGATTTTGAGGAGGTGTTTGATGACTGGCTCTCTTCATTGGTCACCTCAGGAGAATCATCTTCTTCCTCCCTATCAGAGAATGTGATTGGTAGTTGGATGTTCATCCAGGGACGTTCAAAGTACCAGCCTAAAAGTACAAAAAGACAGTAAATTCAACAACCGTGAAAACGTGGCTAGAAGGATTTTTCAGATAAATGTTAATGGGCCACAGACACCCAGTTGAATTCTGATTTGTTTTTTTGTTGTTAGTTTACTGAACATGTATAGAAATATTGAAAACTCACATGGTGGAGATAATGGAGGTTTGAGACTCATTTTACCAGTCAAAAAGAAGTCTTTCCAGTCCTCTTCCTCCTTACTATTTTCCTCTTCCTCCTCTGTTGATGCTGACTCTGAGGAGGAGTTCGATGACTTGCTCTTTTCATCTGTCACCTCAGACCTGCTCCTCTTTCTGGAGACTCTGGGCCTCTTCTTGGCCCCAGCCTTGGGACAGGAGGGCCTCTCATTCTCCTCCTCCTCTTCCTCTCTGGTCCTCTTTTTGGAGACTCTGGGCCTCTTCTTGGCTCCACCTTGGGGCAGGAAGGCCTCTCCTCCTCCTCCTCTCTGGTCCACTTTCTGGAGACTCCGGGCCTCTTCTTGGCTCCAGCCTTGGGACAGGAGGGCCTCACGTCCTCCTCCTCCACCTCCTCGCTCCTCTTTCCACAGACTCTGGCCAGTTCAGAGCAGATGCCGCTGCTGAGTCCAGCAGCGGAGTTTGATGATTTTCTCTCATCATCATTCACTTCAGATGAATCATTTTCCTCATCCCCACCATTCTTCTCCTGCTCCTCTGTTGATGCTGACTCTGAGGAGGAGTTTCATGACTTGTTATTTTCATCTGTTACCTCAGCTGAATCAGTCTCCTCCTCCTCCTCCTCCTCCTCCTCCTCTTAGTGGAAACTCTGGGCCTCTTCTTGACAATGGCTCTGTCTCTACAAGCCACTAGATGGAGTCAAAGACTGTCAAATGTGACCCTGGCTGTCTTTCACAATGTCCAGAGACTGTGATTTCTTAACACAGTATCTTTCTGATTAAATTGACTTTTTAAAAAGCATTGTTATGCTGAAGCAAGCACAAATTTTCTTCAGGAAATGTAACCTTTTCTAGTTCTGCTACTACTATTTTTGCTGCTACTACTACATTTTACCACTTACTGCTTGTGCTTATACTACTACTACTACTACTACTACTACTACTACTACTACTACTACTACTACTGCTGCTATTACGTCTGCTTCTTCTGCTTCTATTACTATGATTTCCTAACACAGAATCTTCCTAACTAAATTTACTTTTTAAAAAACGCTAAAGCAAGCACACAAATTTTCTTCAGAAAATGTAACCTTTTCTAGTTAGTGTGCTTGCTTCAGCAAGCAACACTTATGTTCTCGTACTTACTTCTTTATTATTATTCCCACTTCTTCCACCCAAAACTGCTTTGCTAAACTACTTTCACACCATTTAAGCTATCAACACCGTTCAAACTCTGAAAAATTCAGCATAGTCTGGAATGATGAGCTTCCATTCAAATTTTGGATAACACTTGTACTTTTTCTGCAATTTCATTTCATTTGCAGTTTTTTGGCCCCATAGGAATGCAATATGCTTTGACAATTGCTCTGTGTCTACAAGTACAAGCCACTAGATGGAGACTGTCAAATGTGACCCTGGCTGTCTTTCACAATGTCCAGAGACAAGAGACTCAGTTTGTGGTTTACAGATGGATGGATGAATGAATAGAAAATACAAAGCTGGACATAAAATATGTCTACATAGTATGATTTCATTTTTCAATACTATTACTACAACTTTACTACTAGCAGTCTCTCTCTGTCGATCGGCGCTCAACAACCAGCAGGTTTTTTGATGAATAAAAGAGCAACTTTCCAACTACGTATTTGCTCCCTTCTTGTCCTTGTGCCTGGGTCAATGCGCTCCATTAACATCACTCAAAGTCCAAAGTTCTTTTGGCATATTTATTCTATTTTATTCTATTTTATTATTTTATTCTCATTCTCATTCATTCCACTCTGTTGTGCTATGGTTTTCTTCTTTTCCAGAAACAAATTAATTGTCTTACCATATGACGTACATAAATGTTGATATTAAAGTAGAAAAATAATAAATTAAATTTACTGTCACTCAGCAGTCAAAAAAACACGTGACTACAAACCAAAAAACACTTCATCGCAGCTCAGCTCTTATATACCAGCTGATACAATTACTCCAATTACTGCCTCAATCAACTGATTGTCAAAGGGGAGTGTCTACACTCCACGTTCCCACAACAATTCATTAACACAACTCCAATAGTTTATAATGAGTCTATTTCCACTCCCCATATTTCATTATATGTATCCATAATTCATCAAAATAAAAGTTAATATCGAAATCATTATTTGACCAGAAACTTCAAATAATTTGTGGATGAATGTGGTTTACTATTACTACTTCTGCTACTTCAGCTAATACTTCTGCTACTACTACTGCTGGTGCTGCTGTTACTTCTGCTTTTACTACTTCTATCATTTGTTTCTACCATTCTACCATACTTGTACCATTTCTTTCTGATTAAATTGACACTTAAGCTTAAGCAAGCACAAAAATTTTCTTCAGAAAATGTAACCTTTTCTAATCGATTCTTTGTTGTCTTATGCCGCGTCTCAAATTGCCGTGAGCTGGAGTGAGGTAAAACCATGAAACTGGAAATGATGTGCAAATGTTTCCCAAGAAACATGAGCCCAATTGGCCAGATGGTGGCGCTGTAATTAAGGAAAAGGTCATGCCCCTCAGACCGGGACTCCGATTGACTTGAAATTTGACACACAAGTCCAGCTCAATGTGCTCTACAAAACAACATCAAGAAGTGCATCAAGTGCAGGTGTCAAAATTGTTCGCCATTTTGAATATTTTGAAAAACACATTTTTGACACCTCCTAAACCGTAGGTCCAATTGCTACCAAATTTTCTGTGGATCATTATTGGAGCAAGCTTATCAAAAATTGTATAAAGCTTGTTGATAACTTATTTCGTTTTCAAGATATTGGCCAATTAACTTCAAAAGGGCATGGCTCAGCACATAAATAGACCAAAGTCAACAACCGTTAGGCCAATCATCACAAAGGATATATAGGATGCAGGATATGTCCACATAAGTACCTGAAACACACCCTGAAAGTTTCATTCAAATCGACCACTAGGGGGGGCTACAAATGTAAAAAATGTTTGTCCAATCATTAAAAAACTTGCATTATATGTTTCATAACAATGTTTAACCACATGTGTAAAACTATTTTGAAATCGCTCAATAGGGGTCGCCACCAGTTCCAAACATGTGCATGGGCCTGGCGCAAATTTGGTCATAAATCAGTGACAGTTTGTCCAAACATCACCAAACGTGGTGTATATTTTAAATTAAGCTGTTGACTGACCAATAGGGGGTGACGTTTATTCTATTTGTGAAAACTTAAAAAGGCCGATTTCACTGATTTTTCTCCTTCCAGACCACATTAGACCAGGTCCAGATCAAAAACCATTGTACTTACACTGGTCAAATCTGGACTAGATCATCCCAGAGAGGCTAAAGATTTTTTAAAACACAGTTTCAGATTTGTCAAACCGCAAAAGGTTATGAACCCGCAAATTGCCGCTTGCAGCTATATTTGTCATTGTGTGTGTGTGTATAACTGAGACTGTCACCTGGCAAGCCTAACCATATCTTTCTACCGGGGGAATATTTCTCTGGCACATTTTTTCACACCACAATTAATAGAGACCAAAGAGGAGTTGTCGGTTCTATCACTTCCCATTCAATTCAGTCTGTACAACCTATGTGTTGTTATATTATGTTGTTATCAGATGCTTTAAACTGAGGACTGCACCGTCCAGTCAAGCGTGGCAGTCATGAATCAAAGGGTTTGACATCACACCGTTATTTCAGGAAAAAGCGATGTCCTCACGTTTTTCTCTGTTCTTGTTCCTGTTCAATTTCTGTAATGATTCTGAAACATGGCCCCATCAAAGATTAATTTCCTCAGTGTGATGATATCATTGGTCAGTCCATCTCTCATTGGTTGTAGATTGGTTGTGGGCCCAGATGTGAATAAGAGGGATGCGGTACACCTCAGGCCAGTAAACAGCACAGAAACACGGCCTTTTAGTTCCTGTGGTCACATGGCTGTGCAGCGTTTAATGTTTAAAGAGAAGGGTGGAGCAGCATTTAGTAAGAAGGCATTTTATATAGATGCCACTGGGCATGGAGTGGGGGTGTTAGAATGAGAGAGAGACTGTATGAATGAATGGAATGAAGATTGTTTGTAGAATGATCATGGATGCAGAAGAGAGAAAGAATGGATGGATGAAAGAAGAAGCAGGAGAGAGGTAGTGGTTGGATGGACTGATGGACTGATGGATGGATGGATGGATGGATGGATGGAGGGATGGACGGATGGATGGATGTGTGGTGGGATGCGGTTGCGGGCCGCTGTGTGCCAGGAAACCCGAGGCCTGCGTTGTGACCAGCCGTCGTCACAGCAACAGCATAGTTACCATTCTTTCCTGCCACTGACCTCAAACCAGCCACCACCACTTCCTGTGCGTGTGCACGCACGCACGTGCGCGTGCGCACACACACACACACACACACACACACACACACACACACACACACACACACACACACAGCTTATTCTAGCTCAGTGTTCAAGAGAGTTGGTCAGAGGGTTCTAAAAAGTTGTCAAATGGCAGATGACAGTCGGCCAAACAGGGCTAGAGGTGTGTGTGTGTGTGTGTGTGTGTGTGTGTGTGTGTGTGTCTTCCTGTCTTGTCTATATTTGGATTTTCTGACCTAAGGCTGTTGAATGACTATAATTCAGACGGGCATGTGTGTATTATGAGTCACTATATGCATACCAAAATGTCTGAAGATAAACAAGGATAATAATTGTTCTCAATAGTATAAATCAGTGGATTACTTTTTAAAATATTTGTTGAATGTGGTGTTACTATTTTTCTGCTCAAATGAAGTGGTTTTTTTTTTAGGTCATTATAGAGCTTGAAGTAGGTGCTTGTTTGATTGTTGACCAGCAGAGTGCAGCAAAACCCAACAATGTTGATGTACGACCTGTGGCGTGTCTGCCCAGTCCTGTTTATGACACACTCTGTGTATTTTTGCATCATGCCTATTCTGAAATTCTTTAAAAATAAAGAAGAAAAACTCATCTTTGTCATCTTTAATGTCAGCCAAATCTCTATCTCCTTTCTCTCCTCATCGCCTCTGAGTGGCCAGAAATCAATACTGTACCCATTTAACTGCCTCCTTCTACTACTCAATCATCCGTCCATAGTAACTAGTTATTTATCTTCGGTGTATATCTTTTTATTTCTAGCTATTTTTTATGCTATTTGCCAGTTATGAATGTATTTCCAAAATGTGATTATTATTACAGATCTGTTTATTAAAAACACTGAGGGAAGGCTCTGCTGCAGTGTGTGGGTGTGTTACAGTATACCAGGCCGGTCACAGAGGCCATGAAGAGGAAATCCTCAGGACAGCAGACAGCAGAACACATGTTTTGCTCCATGTCAGTCTCTTTTCCTTTCCTTTCCTTTGACCAAGTGTTTCCCCCAATAACCTCATGTGCGCGTTGTTGTGTGTTTGCCGCAAAACTGTAGCTCTCATGCAGTGCAGCGCGTGGACGTGCCATGGGTATGAACTGCTATAATGAAGTGAAGCCCAAGGTTTGCTTTGGTTGGTATACGCTCGGTGTGTATTTTTACCTTGTTATGGGAATGTCCATCACCCACTATCCCATTTTGGGTCATGCGGCGGTGGAGTATTGTGTGGGTAAGCTTGCTCCTGGGCCTATTGCACTAGACATAACCTAATTCTGACCTTTGATATGCCAAGATTATCTCTCGGTTTAGGTTTAGCAGGAAATGACAGACAGAAATGGGAATTTTTCACAATGGGTTTAAAGTAGCTAAAATTAAAACAATTATCTCACACCTCAATCCTCGGTCTGCTGAAACAACCCACATCCTGCCCACTTGGCTGTGACTGCATCAGAAATTGACATTTTATGTACTTTTACAACAGACTTGTTCAATTACCCACTACTAGATGTCCCAGACGATGTATTTGACTTTTTAAAATTGTATTTGTAAGTGATCTGTAAGTGATCTGCATCAAGTGGACCCTTAAATTAAAAAAAAAAAACTGAACTTCTTCTAACATCTAACCAAATTCAAACACATCCAAGTTAACCAATTACATTTCAGTTCAGGATTTGATGAATGACCCTCCGTATTGAACTGGGAATAGATGAGGAGAGGGAGAAAGACAGGATATAAAATACTATAATTTCAACATATATTTAACTTTTTTCCTTCAACAATAATATACCTATATAAATACCTATTTTTTTCCCACTCTTCTCCCCCTTTTGGATCATTCTTTTGTCACTTTCCTTCCCTCCCTTCTACCACACCTTTCTTACTATGTATCTCTCCTCTTCTTCAGATTTCATCTCACTTTCACTCTCCCATCCATCACCGGGTTGTTGACAAATTAAGATGTGATTCTCATTGAATGCTTTTCTGCATGACTGATACACACACACACACACACACTTACATGTATACATATATGCATGGGTGCGCACTTGCGCGCACACACACACACGCGCGCACACACACAAACACACACACATACATACACCGAGTGTGAGCAATGCAGTATAATAAGCAGCGTGGCAGCCATGTGGTCAGCTGTGCCCCATGTGCAATCGTGGAGAAGCCACATGAAGGCTTCTGGGTATTAAAGGACAAGCCTTGGTTGGCTGGGAGGGATTCTGTCATGCAACAAGAACACTGCGTTTTTCACCCTTTTTTTTCCTTTCATTTTTTCTCTTTCCCTCTTTCCCCAAATTCTCTCTCACTCTCTCTATCTCTGCCCCCGGTGTTTTTTTCCTTTCCTCTTTCTTCATCTCTTTCATTCTGCGGTGTATTAAGAGTCTGTACCAGCTTAAAACGCTCAGACCGCCGGAATGTTCCGTCAAAGAGGTGGGCGGGGCCGGCGGGGGGCGGGGCAGACCAACATAACCAATTAAGGAGGAGATTGAGGTAAGACGGACAGCTTCTAAATGGCGTAATAACAACCTACTAAAATGTAATTACAATGCAATAGCAATAGACACGTCTAATGACAGGATGTCTATGCCGATGTGATTTCCTAATTATGGCTTGGGCATAATGGGTGACTGTTAACATGGCCCGGAGATTATAGAGAGGTGTCTGAATGCAGGAGTTGAACCACAGGGACTTGTAACGGTGTTGAAGGGCATAATGGCTGTTCGGTACTGCCAGCTATTGATCGGTTAGTTCGATTTAGACCGGGATTAAGTCTGCGAGTGAGTGAACAAGGTAGTTAGATGGCGCGTTTGCCCATTCATAAATCCATCCGTTCATTCCTTCTAATTCTCTAGATCAGTTCATGCCTCCTTCTATCAATCAATCAATATGTGTTGGTCAATCTCTATTCCTCCCTCCATGTATCCACCCATCCATCCCCTGCCAATCTACCCTTCAATCTCTCCCTCTATCAGTCCCTCCATCCATCTCTCTATCTGTAATGAGGGGAGACCGTCATTAAAACGAATCCCGGAATAGAAGTTTGTTTTTATCTCTGTCCCTCCCCTCTGTCTACATATCTGTCTACCTACTCATCCATCCGTCCATCCATCCATCTCTCTCTATCCCTCCATCCATCCTTCCATCTCTAACAAGAGGAGATGATGGTGGCGTCCATTATTACAGAGCATCCCAGAATAGAGCCTCGTTTTATTACAAGTCCCTCTGGTCGCCGTGGCTACCCAAATTACAGGCCAGCCTTCTCACACATAAAAAAGGTTGCGCTGCCGAAAACCAGCCACCTCAATAAAGGATGGATTAGAAAATCCTTTGCTTTTTTCCCTTCCTTTCCTTTTTGAAAGGTTTTCTGTGCATTTTTTTCCCCCTCTGGTGTTTTGTTTTATGTCGGGGTGCAGCGGTCTTCTTCAGTGGTTTTGCTCCCCGACCCTGCGGCGGGAAAATACGCTCACTTGTGGGATTCTGGGAAGGCAGCGGTGGACGAAACATCTGCTGGGAGCAAGATGTATGTAAGTGCGTGTGTGTGTGTGTGTGTGTGTGTGTGTGTGTGTGTGTGTGTGTGTGTGTGTGTGTGCCTGTGTGTGTTTGTGAGTCTGTATGTGTGTAGGGACACTGCCCTGGCATGTTGTTTAAGTTTACATATCTGCTAGACAGAGAGATAGTAAGCTATAGTGAGAAAAATAATTCTCCTCAGAATCACACTTTTTTAAAATCTTTTTTTTAATGGATTTGATGCTTTATGAAATATTGCATGGTGGAAATTGACAGGAGAGAACAAAGTGTATCACTTAGCCTGTTGAGGAGACTCATTTAAGTCACCTTTGACCTTAACAGTAGCATTTAGTGGATGACTTGCTCCAAAATGTCAAAGAGTCAAAAACCATTTGGCCTTAAAGTGCCTCAAGGCCGTGGTGTACTTGCCAGGAATGAATTTTGGCAGGTTCGCAAAGACAAAAGGGCACATTGGCGGTAAAAATGTAGCACTGCACTGGCTTCACTACCCATATAGTATTTGTTCCGGTACCTATTGGGGATCCCTCTCTGAATTGCCCCACCCAAGGTGTCTTTCATTTTTTTCTTTCCTAATAAGTTTTTTTTGGGGAGTTTTCACTGAGGGTCTACTGGTGGTGTCAGTTATGTTCTGCCTCTGTTTCCTTGTGTTCTAAATGAGTTTCTCTCGTTTTGTGTTTTATCGTTGA
This sequence comes from Hoplostethus mediterraneus, assembly GCA_034670385.1. Classification (NCBI taxonomy): domain Eukaryota; kingdom Metazoa; phylum Chordata; class Actinopteri; order Trachichthyiformes; family Trachichthyidae; genus Hoplostethus; species Hoplostethus mediterraneus. The sequence continues at coordinate 143,620 of JAXDDW010000277.1, read as the reverse complement.
CCAGCTCGATCTAGGCAGGCTCACCTCTGTAAAGTATGTGATTAAGGGCCATAGCAATAAACTTCACTTAACTTGACAGGTTGAATTCTTCACACACCAGCACCCCCCAAGTATGCGACAGAAATGTCACAGGATTGGTTGTGTTGCTTTATGGAAAAGCGTCATTTCTTTTCTGGCTCATTGACTTAGTTTAGATCCCTGTGCTAAAATCACGCGGTCGACTCGAATGAATCGTTTGGAGGCTCGGCTTGCTGAGCTTGTTAGAGGAATTCTGCACCTTTATGACCGTATGATACAGTTTCTAGATCCTCATGTTCCCCTCGGCTGCTTTTTTACTGCAGCCATGGCAGTCGTTGAGTTTTTGTCGCCATCATTTACCAGTTACCCCCTTAATCTGACAAGGAGTGTAAATAAACAGAGGTTAGCAGTCATTTAAAAACAAGATACATAAAAGAATGACAGAAATGTTTTTTGGGGGGGAAATCAAGTTGACAAGTTGAAACTAGGTTGCCTTATTTTTAGGCAGAGCACCCTTTCCAGACCTACAGGCAAAATACTGGGGTAGTAAAATATGTTTTGAGAAACTACAAAATAGCACGGGGAAGTGCCATGTACAGTAATAACGCCACACAGTAATAGCCTACCCTCTGTAATGAGCTTTGGTGGTGACGGTGCTGTCATCTCCGTGGTAATGGGCTGTGGTCGTATCTTGAGAGGGAAAGATTACAGAGGTGTGGACGAGGAGGAAATGAAAGCTGTAGGATAGAGGGAGGGATTGAAGAAAGGATGGATGAAGAGAGAGAGAGAGGGTTAGATGGATGAAGCAAAGATGGGAAGGGTGAGAGGGGGGGGGGACCTCTTAAACTTGACCGTGACCCATTTTGGGTCCCGACCCATACTTTTTAAGAAACCAAGGTTTTACGGGAAGTGTGAATGTGGTGTGTGATGAGAGGATGGGATGAGGTGTGTGTGTGTGTGTGTGTGTGTGTGTGTGTGTGTCTGCAGCGCACGCTGTCATTATGCCGCTGTGGTTGTAATGATGTAAGTCGCTCGCAAGGGAGTAAACAAGAGCAGCACGCTATCTACAAACAACATCCACAACAAAAACATCTTGTTCTTGTCTGCCTCAAATGATTATAGAATCCAGATAGAGTTTCAGATAAAACATGATCAAATATTTCAGTTTAACTGTGGATAAAACTAACTTTCATTTCAGGAATCTGGGAATTTTCTGGTAACCCCAGGGAGAAAATTCAGGTTAGACATTCATGTTTCATGTTCATGTCTTAGAGTTTATTTAGAAATAATTATAATTTACATTACATTATGTGTAGGATTTCTAATCATTATGTGGCTGTGAAATTAGTTTTGATGACGTAATTCTGCGCTTTTATTTTGTTCGAATTTGGAAACCTCAGGATTGATCCACCAGAAAATCGTATAAATCCTTTCTAACAGACTGAGATGTTACACATCAAAAGAGCAAGGAGGGGAAATAATGATGCACACCTACAGGTAGCAGCTGAAAAGAGGCATCAGCACGTATAGTACGTAGTAAATATTACGTTCATCGATGATGTTATACTCTATTTATCAGTAAGAATTTCTTACTGTTGAAAGAGTTGCGATAGTTGCACTCCTGTTCTTTTACTCTGTCCCCCTTCCTCTCTCGTTCTCTCACCCTCCATCCATCCATCCATCCATCCATCCATCCATCCACCGCCCCGCTTCCCCCCCTCTGCCTTGTCAATCAGTAGAGGAGGAAAAAGTCATTAAATCTCTCTGTTGACCATATATGTAATTACAGTCTGCCTGTATGTTGCTAAATACGCCCCGGCGCTAGTCTGGTCTCCCTGGTCATGTTTTTTCCTCCCACCAGCCTTGTTTGAAGCCCTTATAATTGGCGGAGGCAGCGTGTCAGGATTAGAGGCTGCCGGTTTGAAACCCTGACATCCCCCCCCCCCCCAACCACCCCCTACCCCCCGCCTGCCTATTCCCCCCAGCAGACAACCGCAATGTTCCACAACCCACCACCCCCACCCCCCCACCCCCCTCACCCGTACTTGTGTGGGAATACCGCTAAACCTACGACTGTGAAGTGCTTATTCCTATACAGCGGGTCCGGTCGGTTTACAGTAAGTGATCTTTGAGTCGTCATTTCCCTTCCGGAGATGATGCCTAAATGGCCAGTCTGCTTGATGGGAATTAAGGCCTGATAGAGGTTTTTGTTACCATAGTTACCATCGTCACTATAGCCACATTCACAGCACTTATTAATGAAGATAACCCACATGTAAAATACCTGCCCTCCTGCTGACTTCTGTGATTATGTAATCTCCCTCCATCTCCATCCATCCATCCATCCATCCATCCATCCATCCATCCATCCATCCATCCATCCATCCATCCATCCATCCTCCTCCTCCCCATTCAGTGTTACATTATCTATGTAATCCCATCATGGATAACATTGTTTGCCTCGTTAAGGGGTTTTACAAGCGTTAATTAAGCCGGTGTATATTTGACTGGTGCCGTGCAGGCTCAGACGCCTGTGGTCAGCTTTCTACCTCTCTCATCTCACACTACAGTCCTCTCATTCAGGACACCACTCGCCATGTAGGCACGGCGCTGCAAAAAATGACAAGCTTAGCAAATGATTTGATCTTCTATTTCAAGATATCCACCTCATCCTGAGATGTTTAGGACAAACTATGTTTATGCCCTGAGACTAGAATTTCCTGCCAGTGCAATGAGATAATTTGACTTATACCGTCTTGGCATGACCTTAATACGTCTGAATATACCATAAAGTACTTTAGTGAACATAACATTTTTTACAGTGTCACAGTGCTACCCCTGTCTCTCACTGGCAGTAGTAAAACCCTTGTGGGTTTAGACAAGTGAAGGTTGTTTGGAGCATCAAAGGATTTAAAGTTGAAATGATGGAGCTGATGGTCAGTGATGTCAGCAAAGATGTTGACTTTGTCTGAGTCAGAGCAGTTTCTGGTCAGCAGAGGCCCTAATTTTTCTGTCTGTCTGTCTGTCTGTCTCTGTCTCTCTTTAACCTCTCGCTTACTCTCACATCATCTGTGTCTGTCCGTCTGTCCCTCTCTCTCGCTGTCTGTCTTTTTGTCTGTTTCTTTCTTTTCTGTCCCTCATCTCTTATCCAGGTCAATGTGGGTCAGCCAGTCTCATAGGGCAACCTGGGCATAAGATGTAATGATGCATTAGAGGAAAATGTCTGCCAAATAACATATATATTATCATTGTCATGGTATATGTACACTACATGGTCCATCTAGGAGCAACAACCGCTCTATCTCTTTCTTGATCTTTCTCTTTGTCTCTCTTTACAGCTCTCCCCAACACCATCTCCACACTTCTTTAAATGAGTTTGAATATGAATTTCAAAAATACAATTTTAAGCGAAGAGAGTGTCACGCATGGTAGACGTGTTTGAAACGTCTGTTCAAGCGCAAACATATCTCTTTTTCAGTCAGGGTGCGTCAAAGCTTCATCATTAACGTGTGCTTTTCTTTTGAAAATAATTTAAAATCATCATATTTAACATACTGTAATTCATACAGCTATGACGAATCAGAGGTTGGGAGATCACGGGGTGCAGAGCATCACATTTTGCACATTCCCGTGAGCATTGCCACTTTGCATTTCACTGCATGTATATGTATGTGACAAATAAAACTCTTGAACTTGAACTTGAACTTGAACAAACTAGAACATAGCAGCAAGTGACAAGCTTAGCAAGTGATTGTGATATTTGTAGAGGCTTGTCAATCTCATCCACAAGAAATAAGAATATCAAATCTCTTAGACAACAAAAGGAATCTCACTAAGCTTATCCATTTTTTTGCAGTGAAAAAAAGATCTCACGTGTCTTGTCTCAATCGGGAGCACTTTTCCCTTTGAATAAATGACATAATCCGAACTGGAATAAAGTTAAATTGTAATAAAGTTGGAATGCCTGTCACTATTTTGGTGCTAACATGCCTAATCAGGACCTATGGACCAGGAACCACTTTTGCAATTGACTGTGACGGCTGTACACATTATAATGCTGTGACCATACTGAGTCTTATTAGGCAGTACTGGGTCAGGGCTGGGGTTCCCAAAGCATCTTAGCACTACGCTGTATTTACACAGGGGCACAAAATCTTAGCTGTATTTATATATTTATATACTCGCATCTGATCTTTTCACATTTAGACATGGGAAAAGCCATCATATCTGGGTGACATGGGGTTAAAAATCAAATACTCCCTTAGACCAATATTTGTGCATTGACAATATGATCTTAACACTAAGATGCTTTTGGGAAACGGAGTGCAGATGTTGTTGCAGGGGAATGGAGGCTGTTTGGGGTGTAATTATGGGTAAGGTAAAAACGAGGCTGTTGATGGTAAATTAAGTCAAATGAAGACGTTGTTGACTGGGATGTTATTTTCAGTGAGGCCTCTGTATGTGCGATACAGACATGTTTTTGAGCAGACGTAAAGGGGGGGGGGGGGGTGGGGGGGCGCTACATGCACAACTCACACACACACACTGAGATAGAAGGGGACAAGTGACCTGGGTGTGTGTGCTACCCACTCGCCACATGTGTGCGTGCGTGCGTACAAAACGCGCGCACGTCGACGTGCGTGTGAGAGAGCAATCAATCAGATGTTTTCAACACCTCTCGCCCACTCTTCACACACACTCACGCACAGACACACATGTATGTTCCTCTGCTTCACTGCTGGCTTACTGAGTAGAAATACAGCATTCAGACACATTCTCGCTATACGGCTGTCTCTGCAACACAGCTGAAGGAGTTAAAGTCTTTTCATCTGCCATATGAAAGAAAGAATGGTGTGTCAAACAGTCATTTGAAAATGTTACTTAGGTAGATCTACTGAACAAGCTGATCAGTCCGCCAGTTAAAATCCTAGCTGCTACATTCTGCACAATCTGAAGACGAAAAGCGGACTTTTTATTGATCTAGGCGTTCTGGAGCTGGGCGGACCAAATAAAATGATTAAATTTGCTATCAGAGTTGTAAATAGTTCTGAATTCTCCAGAATTTGATATTACGAGGCACTTGCTTAGAGCATTTAAACAGAGACGTAGTTGGGTATCATCAGCGTAGCTGTGAGATGAAACATTGGGTCATATGGCCATGGGGGAGCATGAGAAAAGGAATGGACCAAGAATTGAGCCCTGTGGCACCCCGCATTTGATGTTTGCTGGAGAGGAGGATGAGTTGTCAGTTGTGATGGAGACGGTTCTGTGGGTAAGGCAGGAAATGAACCAGTCTAGAACACGGCCAGAAAAACACACTCAGTGCTTAAGGCTTTCAATTCAAATGCTATGGACAATGAAGTCAAAGTCTGCAACTAAGATTAAAATTGAACAATCTCCTGCATCCGCTGTTCAAAGAAAGTTATTAGCTACCTTAAGAAGGTCTGTCTGTCTGTCTTGGCTCGACTTTTTCGAGAACATTTGATAAAAATGACTTTAGAAAGTTGAGTTTAGAAATCGCCTACAGTTATTGAGAATTAATGGATCCATGCAGCCTGTTCTCCTTGGGGAACTTGGTGGGGACTAGGGGTGGGCGATCTGACGATTTTATATCGTGATCGATCTTGAAGTCCACAATCTACTTTTCAAGTGAATCGTAGAGATTGTGATCGTCCTCCTACTAATGTTTCCAAACTTCACATAAAACTTCGATGGCCAGTAATAATTGTCACTCCACGCTACGTTCACAAACCAACAGAATGATTGCCTACTAGATACAAATTATATGACGTGTCTCTATCATAGTCTTTCATGCCGTATTTGAAAAACAATTCAACGTGAGCTAGCAGCATGGTGGATGAGGAGCTGGTGCCAAAAAAGGACTCGACGTCAGTAGTGTGGCAGTGGTTTGGCTATGCAGTCAGATATTTATCAAAGCAAAGTTATCTGTAAACTTTGTCGGGGCAACGGGCGGCACTTCAGGAGGTAATACGACAAAACCATTCAACCACCTTAAAAGGAAGCATCCGAAGGAACATGCCGAGAGTGTTTCACTCATGTCGGTACAACCCCACTCATCTGTATCTTACAAGGTCCCGAAACATAAACAGTTATCATTGACCGACGCATTAGAGCAGTCGAAAAAATACGATAAAAGCAGCAAACGATGGAAAGAGGTGACTGAGGCGGTCACGTTCTATCTACATTTTACTACGCCCTTTTTAGTTTACATTTTCCTACTACAATTTTTTTTTCTGAGTACTTGGAAAATCTGTGTTATTTAATGGTTGTGTAATCTATTGACTGCTGATTACAACTTTGTTTAATATTTAAAATAAAGTTTAACCCAAGTTTTAATGACCATTTTGAAAACTTTGTCTTTAATGCAATATTGTGTTTTAAATGGTGCAAATAGATAAGTCCATCATCTTTGAGTCTGGACATTCTCGACAGTACATTTCAAAATTGGGAAGAAAGATCGCAATTTCAGATCGTGGATCGTGAATGTGTGTTAAAAAGATTGTGATATGATTTTTTTGGGAAGATTGCCCACCCCTAGTGGTGACAGCATCTAGGCAACAGGTAGAGTAACGTGACTAACAGTCTCCTTTAAAAAAGATAGAGAAATAGGCTTAATGGGCACTTCTACCAGGGCATGCCCATTTATAAAGACATTTGTTTCCATCATACTCTTACAGGGAAAACATATATTTACTTTCAAAGCAACATGTTAAAGATATGTTAAAAGCAAAGCATGTTGGTAGAGAAGCAAAAGCTAAGGAGACACAAAGATGTGTTGAAAATGAGTGTAAATTGACTGTGAACGAGAGATAACCTAGCTCCAGTGCCAAAGGTATATGACTTTCAGGCAAGATAATGGAAATAGAAATGGGACAAAATCAATTTGGAGGACATTGTGAGTCAACAAAACATATAAAGATACCACCAGTCAAACTCTTATCTACTATCTCTGTGGCCTTTTAACCCTCCTTGCAACATTCTAGATGGCACGTAGTCACTGAATGGATTTTACAAAAACTATTGTAATCGCGAGAACAATAGCCAAAGTATTCCCGAATGGGGAATAAACAGCAGAACAATCAAACACCATGTAATTTCCCTCCTTTCTATTTTCCATAGAGTAAATATTTCTCTCTCTGTCTCTGTGCCCTTTGCTAGACCCAAAATCAGACCCCCGGGCTGGACCGGTGGTGCCAATCACAGCATCTTTCATTTTCTTGTTTGTCCATTTTCCCCATTCACATTTCTTCTTCTTCTTTGCTGTAAACTGGTCTGATATCAGCTATTTCTAATCCCCCTCCCCTCATCTCTCTCTCTCTCTCTCCCACTGTTTCTCTCTCTTCATCTATGTCTCTTAACTGCCTGCTTCTCAGTCTTTCCACTTGTTCCATATTACTCTCCATACACCCACCCCCCCCCCCCCCACCCTCACACACACACACACACACACACACACACACACACACACACACACACACACACACACAAACACACACACCCCACCCCTCAGACAGCTGTCTCACCACAGCACGGAGAGAGCTATGATGTGACACTGTGCTATAAATATGAGTATACATACACACATACACACACACATACGCACACACACACACACACACACACACACATACACACACACACATACACACGCGCACTATAAATACCCTCCCTGTGCTAAAACACATTATTGCAGTATAAATATTTAAGTATAAATGTGTAATGAATTTATTGATATGTTGCCCATGCCAGCAGGCACTGTTTTTGGGCCGCGGAGTGGTGAACCAGCGTGGTGGGATTGAAGTGGTGCTGAGGGATTGTGGGAAGGCATGTTCCGAGTTAGGCAGCTGACCAATCGGTGGGCTGGAAGCTGGAAGCCGCATCACAGAGGGAGCTACTGATCAGTACCAGTCTTCCATCCATCCATCCATCTCTCTCTCTCTCTCTCTCACACACACACACACACACACACACACACACACACTATCACATTCTGGTTTTCTTTATCTGTATTCTTCTTTCTTTCTGCCCTCTGTTTTCTCTCCTTTCCAGTGTTTCCATATCTTGCTGTTTCTGTCTACCTCTCTATCTTTTCTCTAATCTTTCTCTTCCATTTGATTCCTTTCACTCTGGCGCACACACACCGTATCTCTCCCTTCCTTCCCCTCTCTCTCTCTCTCTCTCTCTCTCTCTCTCTCTCTCTCTCTCTCTCTCTCTCGTGTGTTTCTATCTCTGTCGCTTCATTTTTCTCTCTCACATGAGATCTGAGCCGATGCGTTCGATGCATGTGAACTCATCAACCAGAAGAAAAGGGCGTTATGATTGAAAGGTTGCTGGTTTGAATCCCGAAAGAAGGTGCGCTGATGTGAAATTGAAAGTGCAGAGTTGCTAACATTACTCTCCCCATAATAAATACCCCTAATGAACCCTTGAGCAAAGCCATTAACCCCTAACGTTGCTCTGGCAGAGTTGCTCAGTAACCAAAAATAGAAGGCTTTGTTTGTACTGGACAGCAAGGTAAAAAAAAAAGTAAAAGAAAATAGAAACTACACCCCTCAGTATGGACACTGTGGCTATTGTTGTCTTAGTTTTATTGGGAGTGGCCAGTATCGCTTCCTTTTGATTGCAATCTCCATTAACCGTGATGTTTGTGCAATAAAACTGTTCCAATGCTCCGATTTCCTTCCTCTGTAGTAGCTGTTCCACTTCGGGAGCCTCGTGGGAAAATGAATCTGATGTGGACCGAAACTTTGAATTTCTAGAATACACACATTGCTGTGCAACAAGTAGGGTGGGATGATTTTTGTTTTTATTTATAGTTTTCATTTCTGTTAGGATTAAAAGAGGCACAATACATCTAGCTATCTAAATAGGAAAACCCCCAAATCTAATGTTAGTAGAGGTTAGTTATGTGCCATCAGTGTTGCCAAAATGTTAGCACCGTACAAATACCCCCATGTGTAACATGTTGAGGTTTATCATTTTGAAATGCACATGCCCGGAGGTGTGGCTTTGTGCAGTGGACTGACAGACAGGGGGGAGGGTCCAGTCTGAGTAGCCTGGCTAGGTAAAGAGTAAAGTGATCAAGGGAAGTGGCTCATCATGACAGAACATTTCATTTCTTGTTTGATTGTATTGACCTCATCAATACTGGTGAAATAGGAAAGCTGAGAAATGTGGGCAATAACGTCAAGATGAGGGAACGTCAAGTGATTAAAGTTTGCCCTATGATGTAGAGTTACTGCCATCCTATATTTATGTTTTAATACTCAATCAAAGCATATTGCCAGTTGTGATACATAAAGTTAAAGCTGCTTAACTCTCATGACTTTCAGAAAAACTAAAATGTTTCGTGCTCAGCTGATGCAATATTTAAACAGCTACTCGTTGAGGGGATAACTCATGTTAAAGCACATGCATGGTTGTGTCAATGGAAATATTTGATGTGTGTGTGCACGAATGCGTTGCTCTGCAGAATAAAGTCAGTTACAGTAACAATGCTGTGTAAACCTTTTTGTTGTTTCGCTTTTACAATCTCATTGATTTCAATGAGAAACAACCCAGTTCCACATTTCACATATTGAAGGTCTCACAGGTTCATCAGGCTTTGGCACGTTTTCCACGTTCAGAGATACTGACTGGGCTGCATTTAATCATAGGAATAACATACTGTACATTTACTAAATTGTAGAATATAGTTCCTCCCTTCTCTCTATACGTTCCACACACCCCTCCCATCCCTCCCTCCTGTCTCCTCATCTTCCTCTCCACCTTCCCCTCTTTCTTCACTTCACTCATGCCTCTTTCCTTCCCTCTAATGCCTTTTGTCTCGAAGATATGTTTCTCTATGCCACCTTCACCCCCCCTCCATCTCTCTTTATAGACTTCCTCCCTTTCCTTTTCTCTCACCTCTATCCACCCGCCCTTTCCGCCTCCCTCCTCTCTCTCTCTCTCTCTCTCTCTCTCTCCTCCTTGCTTTTTTCCTGAAGCCACGTCCCTCTGTCCTTCCTCCAGCCCCACTCATCGGAGGTCAGTGTTGTTTTTCTCTGATTCTGGTTTAGCGTGTGTGTGTGTGTGTGTGTGTGTGTGTGTGTGTGTGCGTGTGTGTGACTTCACTCAACGCTGTCCTCCTATCCCGCCATCCATCCGTTAGTCCATTTCTGTGTTTACCTTTGAGCACCCTGGGTAATCATATTGTCACGGCCTATTTCAGGGTGCCCGCTCAACCTCTCTCTCTCTAGCCGCACTCTCTCTCTCTCTCTCTCTCTCTCTCTCTTTCACTTCCACCTCTCTCTTTTACCCGCAACCTTTTACTCTCCTTCCTTCCTCACCCCTCCCCATCTCCCCTATCTATGTCTCTTTTCCTCTGTTTCCCACTTGAACTCCTTGTTTGTCTCTCTCTCCCCCCCCCCCTCTCTCTCTCCCTCTCTCGCCCCCCCCCCCCCTCTCTCTCTCTCTTTCTCCCTCTCAATCCCTCCTTTCTGCGCAGCGTTCTGCAGCCCAGCTGGCAAGGTTTTCCAGTGGTGTAGTAAAATATAAATATAATAAGGACGTTTTTGAGCTGGTGAATCCATTCTGAGCGGAGAAACATCACCACAGAGCCCACAGATGTGGCACACGCTCAGGAGAGAGAGAGAGAGAAAAAAATCCCTCATTTGACAGAGAGAGAGAGAGAGAGAGAGAGAGAGAGAGAGAGAGAGAGAGAGCGAGCACAGCAAGAGCACCAAGTTACTGACTACATTATTGTTGGCATTACCGAGCTACCGGACTTGTTATTAGGTCACTTCATACAAGTCTTTGGCCGCAAGCGTTGAGGCAAGTCTCCAATCTCATGAGTCCAAGTCAACCCTCAAGTCCCTTATTTTAAGACTGGAGCTGAAGTTTTGAACTATCAATAAACTATCAATACATTTGCAACTCAAGTGATCCAGCGGCTCGAGTCCCCATGACTACATGTTAAAGTGCAGTCAGTCCTGATTGGTGATATAAAGTTCTATTCGATGTGAAAAACAGATTCGACTGAAGAGAAACAGTGTGTGTGTATGCACGCGTGTCTATGTATTTGCCTGCATGAATGCAATTTTTTGTGTGTGTGTGTGTGTGTGTGTGTGTGTACATACCTGCGTGCACGTGTGTGTGTGTGTGTGTGTGCGTGCCTCGTGTCTGTTTCTGTGCATGTGTGCGTGTGTGTGTGTGTGTGTGTGTGTCTTTAGTGTCAGAGCTCCAGTCCCCCTGGGCAGCTCTTTGTTTGCTTTAGCCGTGCGGTGGCTAGCCTAGCCCGCTAACTCCGAGACACATTTAGCCCGCGCTCCACTTTTTTTTATATCGTTCCTGCTTTTTTATTTTCCTTCCGTCTGCTTTTCCCCCCGTGGGCCAGACTAGACTGCGCCGGGCCGGGCCGGGCCGGGCCAGGCCCTCTAGCAACCCGGCCGGTGTCGGTCCGCCGCTCCGCGTATACCATTGATAGACGAGAGTTCTGGTCATTGTGGTTTGCGCTGGCTGCCATCTTCGCTCCGGCTTAGCCCCTAAACTGTTTGCTCGCACCGGCCAACCGACGCCGACGGCCAAAAAAAAAAAAAAAAAAAAAAGCGGCAACGGCAAAATGTGTGAAGGCTGCAGTGGATGCAGGAAAACATTGCGCCTTTGCCACCCCCCCCCCCTCCTCCTCCTCCTCCTTGTCTTGGAAGATTAAGGCTTACAAGGTCTTAGGGCAGAACCACTGTGCTACTTAGAAGCCCGGGGGTGCATAGAGACCCAGTGTTAGGTGTTTATTGTGGTCTGGGGTTGGAGGCTTGGAGTGTGTGTGTGGAGGAGGAGAGGAGGAGGAGGAGGAGGAGGAGGAAGAGGGATGGTGGTTTTTAGCCACCAGCTGTTGTTACCTTGAGCATAATGTCCTTTAACCCCCATTACAGCGAGCCGCCACAAGCCACAAACACGCTAGCTACCACCGACAGGAAAACAACCCCAAACTGACTTGTTTACCAGCTAATGTGCCGTGTGTTCTCTCTCTCTCTCTCTCTCTCTCTCTCTTTCTCCTCCTTCTCTCTCGTTCAACCTCTCTTTCCCTTTATCACCGTCTTTTCCCTTTATCCACTGCCCAGTTCTTTCTCATTCCTCTTTCCCATCAATTATCCATATCTCTCTCTCTCTCTCTCTCTCTCCACATTTCCCTCCATCAACCTCTCTCATTCTCTCTCCTCCTTTCTCCGCCATCTCTCATCCCTCTCTCTCTCTCTCTCTCCATCTCTCTGTATCCCTTTCATCTCTCTGTTCCTCCTTCCATCCCTCTCTCTCCCTGCCTTTTTTCTTTTTTTTTCTCCCCCCCACACCGAGAGCCTTTGTTGGTTAGGGCCCCGGGTATGCGTGGGTAACCCCGGTGCCCATGTGAAGGCCCTGTGCTTGTGGACTGAGTGAGCCCCAGTGTCAGCAGATGAAAGCGGGGAGGGAGATTCTGGGGCTGGCACCCATCTCCCTCTGTCCTGCCACCGTGGCCTCTTATTTCACTGAGAAAATTAATAACTTTAACAAACATCAATGAGCCAGGGCCTGATGCTCGGTTGGCTTGTTGGCTGGCCTGGTGTGTGTGTGTGTGTGTGTGTACACTGTGCATGCCTGGATATGTGTGTCTGTGTGCATGTGTGCTTGCGTGTTTATGTATTTGTGGGACTGTATATATATATATATATATGTGTGTGTGTGTGTGTGTGTGTGTGTGTGTGCTTGTACCTGCCAATGTGTGAACTATTTTAACAGACAGGACAGGAAAGAGTAAGAGAGAGAGAGAGAGAGAGAGAGAGATTGGTTTGGTCTGATCAGCCTTGCCTGCTTGAAAAGGCCGTGGTGTCTTTTCTTGAGGCCAAGAGGGACCGAAAAGGAGGACGGATGAAGGGAGGGATGGATGGATGGGAGAATGTGACCACTTCTGAAGCATTGTCGACAGCCAGGCTGAATAGGCAGCAGGCCTGCAGGGAACCACGCCCGTATTTATGGCCTTCAAAGGAAGGATGACACACACACACACACACACACGCACGCACACACACACACACACACACACACACACAATGTTGATACTTAGAGGAAAACACTTTGTGGGAACATACACATTTACATATACATTTCTGGTCGTATACACACACACACACACACACACACGCACACAGATAAATGTTGGTGCTCGCACACTTTTACACACATGTACATCAAAGAGTCACACACACACACTTGTACAGACCTCGTTTATGATTGGTCGACTTTAAAACCTTGGGAATTTGAGTTTTATAGAAGTGATGGATGACCTCCATGCCCTTCTATAGTTCTGTAATATACAATAAAAACATGAACCCCTGACACAGGACACGTATGAAACATGACAATTTGGACCAGGTCTCTTTTAACCGGCGTGCACGCTCCCTAACTAGGAAAGTTGTAATGAATCTACCAAAGTGTCAGTTGATGTTCTATTTTAGCCGGAAGGTAAACAGAGCTTACGGGGAGCGGCTGTTTACCCGTGTGTGTGTGTGTGTGTGTGTGTGTGTGTGTGTGAATCTCTCTCTCTTTGCTCCTCTCTGTTTCCCCCCCCCC